>JAHWFO010090898.1:1921458-1936489 GCA_023313115.1 Rhysida immarginata
CCTACAGTATTCGGACTGAAGCACGGCAAGACTAATTCGTTTTTTTGGGATTCTGAAGTTTTGCGTTTTTGATTGTGCAGACTGTGAACTTTCGCTTGCGATTGTTGAGATAGTGAACATTAACCAACCTAAGCTGTTCTAACTAAATATATACATACCCCAACCTGTTTAGTTACAGGGAGTGGAACATTTCCTCCTAGCCAATCACAAGCAGCTAATTGTTCGCGCTCATTTTTAATCAATGGTGGCACCAAAAGTAGTTTTTGACCATTTCAACTAATCTAATTTACCCGTAACCTAATACCTCAACCTGTTTAGTTACAGGGATGGACAATATCCAAAACATAAAAAACTGACCCCAACAAAACACACCCCACAAAGCCCCCACCCACTGCTGACAAGCCAAACCATTGCCCGCACAAAAAAAAAAAAAAAACATTTAAAATTGCACATACAATTTTAAAAACTCAAAATCTTTTTTGTAATTTAAAAACCTAAACGACAAATGAAAAACAAACAGAACCAAAATCAAATTTCAAAAACACGCTCCTAAAAAGCGCAACAAACGTTGCCAACCGGACAATTGTTTCCCATGAAACAGGCAACAACAACAGCCGCCAAACAAAAAAAAGCGCACCCACTTCCGCAATCACAGAACATCAAAATCTCCAGGTTTCATTTTTCGTCAAACATGAGTACCTTTGCAGACATCAACGCCTGCCAAACGCACTATGAAAAATTCATCAGCGAAAAAAACAACCTAATCGCCCACCTACAACGTTCCATAATCCAAAAAGACGAAGAAATCGCCGAGTTGAAACGGCAGCTACCAAAGAAACCCAAAGAAACCGAAGTTCCAACAACCAAAACACCCGGACCACCAAGAAAAAAAGCTCCACCAACGAAACCCGAGCCACCTCCAAAATCCACACAAACAACCCTCCGCCCCACATGCGAAAAATGCATCCACGGTTTAACGACAATGGCAAGACTGTCCAACGACAAAGATTCTCTATTACAATTTTTACTCGACCATCAAAGAGTCAAACAAACAAACTGTTTTAAATGCGGCCAACCATGCGAACTCAACCAACAGAACCTGCAGTTCCGCTGCCGAAGACAGAGGACAAAACGTATCCGCAGAGGCCGCGAAAAAACCATTGAAAAATGCGAATTCAAACTATCCGCACTAGCAGGCACATAGTTCGACAACACCAAACTCACAATAGAAAGCGTGTGCAAAAAAAAAAACAAAAAAAACTTACTTTGAGAGCTGATAATGGCTTTATTAATGAACAAATTATAACATTTTAACATGTTCATATTGGCATAATGTGGAAATGATTCCAATCATAAATTATGCAAATTTTACAATACCATAACAACAATAATATTAACACTGCCACCACCCCGTCAACAGTTACTCACAGAAGAAACGGGCTGCTCAAACCACACCATAGTCGACTGGTACAGTTTCATACGTGAAGTGTTCATCGACGACATAATCACAGAGCAAAAACGAAGGGGCAGAAAAATCGGCAGACCAGGAACCAAAATTGAGGTCGACGAGGCGAAGGTAGGAAAAAGGAAAAACAACCGAGGCCGCATAATTGGGGGACAATGGATTTTCGGAGGAATCCAAAGAGATACACGCGAGTGTTTCATCATCCCGGTGGAAAAAAGACGCCAGCACACTCATCACAGCCATCAGTGAGTACGTCGAGCCCGGCACCACCATAATCTTGGACTGCTGGCGAGCATATCAGTCACTGGACCCAAAATTATTCCAACATCTCACAGTAAACCACCGATACAATGTCGTAGACCCTGACACAGGAGCTCACACCCAAACAATAGAAAGAGTTTGGCGTGAAGTCCGCAGCAACATCCCTCGATTCGGGCGCAAAAAAACACCATTTCACCGGGTAATTGCAGAATTCCTCTGGAAAAGAAAAACCCCCGAGACCACACAGAATCCACGAATTTTTCAAATCCGTGGAAGAATGTACCCTGGAAAGAAAAAGGCGCTGCCTCCAACCGAAGAACCATGCTCCTCCCTGGACAAACCCTCCACTAACGGAAGCTCAACATAACAAACACAGCCCGAACACCACAACCCCCAACTCCATATCCACCTGTCCCACCCTCCACCGAACCCCAAAAAACTGAAATAACCAACCAAAAACACAACCACACCAAGCAACCTTGAAAAAAAAAAAAAAAAACGCATCCCAACACCCAACCAAAAGCTAAAAATCCTCATATGACAAGAAACAACCACCACAATCTCAGCACAGCCCGCAGCACAATGCGACGAAATCAACAAATAACTGAAATTTAGTTTTTATGCCTCAAAAACGCCTTACAGCTCAGTTGGCAAAGGCACTTGACTCGCAAGCGAAGCACCGAACCGGCCCAGGATCGAATCCCACCACCAGCAATAAAGATAAGAAAAAAAACAACAAACAAACATAAAAACTAACACAAAACCAAAAAAACGAAACAAGAAACCAAGAAAGCAACCAAGAAAACCAGAAATAACAACACAACCAAGAACCACACTTTATTTTTTCTACGAAAAATCACCACCCACACTTTTAGAAACAACCCCCCACCCCAAAAAACCCAAGCCCCTGTTTTATTCTCTATCCCCTCAAATAAATATCGCCCACTTTTAATACCTCATCCACAGATGGCACCACGAAACACCAACCAAAAAATATTTTTTTTCATTCAAACTCAGTATCCCCACGCAACCTAGTGGAAGAATTGAGAAACAGGCATTTCACAAAAAAAGACAGTGAAAATCCGCCATAAAAAACAGCAAACAACATGGTATCCCAACGCAAAAAGAGTCCAAGACTTAAACAGATTTCACGACAAAAGCGGAATTTTCCCGGAAAAACAAACAACACAAAACGACTTAAAAGACCCAAACCAAACTTAAAACACCAAAAAAAAACATAGGTAGTCAGACCGGTCAGTCTCCGACACAATAACCGAAAATTATTATTAACAGAATATCAATATTCACGATCAACAATATCGCGCTTTCCTATAATATTACTTATTTTCCTTTCAAACTAACAAGCTTCCCAGGACTGATTCATACCCCCTTCCATGGTTACAACTCTTCAATATTACCAAACTGTATACAACAACTATTAATTACAGTTAAATTCTATACCCCTGGTCTTAATATCAAAAACTATGTCATGCACTTGCGCAAGAATCTCCGACTATGCTTTCTGCCATAGCGCTACTTGTCAGCACTACACAACGAACCACCTGGTATAACACGGGAGAGCCTTGAACGCGTCGTGTCCCCCTTTTTAATTTTCGTTTGCAAAACGTCGGTTGCATGTCAATTGTGTAGCCTTCGAAATGCCAAAGCTAAGGGAGGGAGGCAGTAACCCATTAATCCCTTAAATACTTTCAATTTCGACGCCTGTATCGCTCCATGCGCTACTACCAAGCACTGTGAATCAACACTTATGCTCCGACTTCGCTAAAACGAGGCGCGCCTTGGCAGCCAGAACGGCAGAAAACATACACTGGTAAAATCACTAATAATCCCCTTAAGATTACACAGCTCATTTTAATATACACATGCTTAAAATGTTCGCTTTAATTGCCATAACAAATCTTATAGAACTAATAGTCAACGATCACGGGTTTTAAAATACAGCTCTGTTGGCCAGTTACTATCGATATTAAGCGAAACTCGCTCACTGATATACACTGCGCTGCACGTTTGAGCTTCCTCACTTACAGGAAAGAAAATAAAAACACCGCACTTATTTCTAAAAGAAAGTATCAGAACGGTCTCACCAAACAGATGCCACTTCAGAAGAAGGATGATTTCTTAACTTAGGTGTTACTGCATCCGATAAATACTGCTGTATATTTCGCTGTTCCCAAGAATTATACATCATTGCGGCTATTAACTTGAAACCATGTTATATGCAAAATTCCTGACGAATTGTAGAAATCAAACTAGCTGGAAAACTCAGGAACAAACATATAGTTTTAATATAATTAAACAGCCAGCTTCAGTCGCACGCCCGATAAAAAAAGGTACATTTTTTCTTATTAGTTATGGCGGCGTTCCAAAAATATGCCATCGCTGTTGTAACGTGTGTTGTTTTTTTACTGCATCTCTCTTCAACGATCTCCCTTCGGATAAGATCAATAAAAAACAAAAAAATAATACACGCAGATTGTTACTATTTCTCGGAAACTTCTGAATACAACGACATCACAATGACAAGGATTTTCATTGTTTCCGACTCCGACAACCACATTTATCATATAACAATGCTCTTAAGATCATACTAGCTGAGCAATAAAACTTAATCTTAAGCACTTAGCAATGTTATACTAAAGTAGCATGCTTAAGTTTAGTGTCACAATTCAACACTTCGCATAATAAAACACAAAATAACGAACGCGTATAAAAATAAAAGGAGCGCCTGTCGAATGCTACACCCCCCTCCATTTCTCATGAATGTTATCCCGTTGTGCTCTATACACTAAAAAAAACGAAAACCAATTCTCATGCTCAAGAATTAATGTAAATAATATCCTAACTGGGCGTATATGACTGATTTCCCCACCCACTCAACAAATCTACACTGACTACAGTCACATACGCCCCCCTTAAACAAAAAAAGAGAAAGAAACCAGTTCTTTTCAAACAATAAGCCACACGGCTTTGACAGGGTAGGCTTTCACAATGCCCGGATCCCTTTTACACAGCCCGCAAGGACCATGGACCCTATTTCCGCCTGTTTCTACCCAGATTCAACGCTCGATAATCAACTCGAGGCCTATGACGTAAACTATAGCGGCTAGGTCGCTCCGGGCTCCCGTGTTCTATGTCTGCTACGACGTCACGGTCATCCCCAGCTGCAACTTCGGGCATTGGGCTTTCACCCTCATCTACCTCCCTACCCGCTGGCGAAGACAGTCCCACCTCACTTCCAACCCTTCCGGAAGAGGTTGAGCTCCCAATCCTTAGCTCCACATGCTCTTCCTCCGCACTGTCGTCCTCTTCCTCCGGCATCTCGGGGCGCTGCTGATCCCGCAGGGTCCTCCTTTTACCCCTATTTTTCCTCCTTTCATTTTCTGGTAACATACACGCCTTTAATCGGTCAACATGAACTACCATTTGGTCACTAAGACGCCCACCTTCAATGCTTTAATTGACATCTGTGAGTTTTTCTATAACGCGGAACGGGCCAAGGAATTTCACCGCAAACTTCTGTTTGCGCCCTCCCATCCGTAGGAGCCATACTGAGCTACCTACCTCAATTTGGCGAGTGCACCTTCGTTTATTTAACTGTAGTAAGTGCTTCCGCCTTTTTTCCTTATCCCGTTCAGAGACCTTCCGTCGCACTTTAGCTAACTTTACTACCAATTTCAACGATAGTGAAACACTACCTCCTCGTCCTCGCCATCCGCCTGCTGATCACTGCCATCTGACTGCCATTCCCTAGGCATCATCGGGTCAAACCCATATAACAGATAGGCCGGGACTTCGCCTGGCGTCTCATGTTGTCTAGTATGCAAGGAGAATAAGGCAAAGTTCAAAACATGTTCCCACTCTTTGGGATGGCTATAGCATAGCGCTCGAATTGCCTCGCAGAGCGATTTATTACACCGCTCTGCGAGACCGTTCGAGGTAGGCCTGTATGCCGTTGTCTCTTTGTGGTGTACCCCGAGGTCTTCACATACCTTAGCAAAGACCTCAGAAGTAAAATTTGTGCCACGATCACTAATGACCTGTGACAGAACTCCATACCGACATATGATGGTTTATATAAACGCATCGGCTACAGTAGAAGCAGACTGATTAGCAAGTGGGACCGCCACAGGAAATTGTGTCAACACATAAGTTAGCACAAGGATATAGCGACTACCCTCCCCTGATCGTTCAACCGGGCCCACTATGTCCATCACGAGTTTCTGAAAAGGGTAAACAGCACATATTCCCGCTTGCCATGGTGCACGTGCCATATTCTTTTTCGTACGCTGACATGCGACGCATGACTTAATATAGCACTAACATCTCTTGCCAAACCCTTCCATAGATATCCTTTCTTCACCTGATGTATTGTCGCGCTAAGACCTCTGTGTCCACCCAATAAACTGTCATGGTTCTGTTTAATTATTTCAGCGTGCAACGCACCTGGCACCCACACCTTGCTATGCGCCCCCGGGTGCTTGCTCGATTTCCACAATATTATCCCATCTCGCAAAAAAAAGTCCCACCCTCATGAGAATTTGTTCTCCTTTACGGAGTTGTGGCAACATTTCTTGCAACCATGGGTCCCGTTCTTGTTCCCGACCAATCTCTTGCATCCAAGGTTTTCCATCTCTCATTATAGTCACATGGTCACGTTGCCGTGACAACAAATCGGCATCACATTGGACTTCCCAGATACATGTTGAACAGTCAACCTGTATTCTTCTAGTTGGAGAGCCCAACGCAAAATGCGTTGATTTGACTCCCTCATTTTGCTAATAAACGCCAATGGCTGATGATCTGTAATGATGGTGGTTGGGAAGTCCAATATAATATGCCGAAAACGTGCCATGGCTCAAACTATCACTAGCCCCTCTTTTTCAATGGTTGCGTAGTTCAACTGTGCCCCCTTTAGCTTATGAATGAAATACGCCACCGGGTGCATTACCGCATCATATTCCTGTTGAAGAACGGCACTAATTGCCCTATCTCAGGCCTCTGTGGCTAAAACGAATCTACGCCCATAATCAGGAGGACGTAATACTGGAGCATTAGTTAATGACCTTTTTACGCTTTCTAGCGCCTCTTGGCGTTCTCTTGTCCATATGACTTTTGCCCCCTTTTTGTCAAGTTGGTTATAGGGACCAAGGTGATCGAGAGGCGACGTAAAAAGGGCCGGTAGAAATTAATAGAACCCACTATGCTGCGCACATCCCTCACATTACGTGGTTCTTTCAGTCTTTGCAGCGCCTCCACATTCCCCGGGTCCGGTTTGCATCCCTTTGCGGAGATTAGATGCCCAAGGTAATGCACTTCTGGGAGGAAAAACTGACACTTGGAGGGTTTTATTACCAAACCCTTTTTACGAAACCGCTCGAACACCCATCATAAGACATTCAAGTGCTCCTCGAATGACTCGGTTGACACCAGGATGTCATCCAGGAATGTGTGGATTCCCCCCCCCTCCCCCGATCTTTTCCCGTAATGTGTTTACAATGTATTGTTGGAAAATATGGGAGGAGTTCTTTCCCCAGGGAGATTGGAAGGCATAGCATTCCCTCAGTGACTCGACCAACGGTATTTGGTAGTACCCGTTATTAAGGTCGAGCACTGAAAAAAATCTATGCCCCCTCAACTCCTCCAATATATCCTGAATAATCGGGGCATGGAAATCCACCAGACTGGTGTGCAGGTTCACCTGTCTCAAATCTAAAGTTATTCGGGCGTCCCCATTTTTCTTGGGGACGACATGTACCGGCGAATTCCAGGTGCTCTTACTAATTTCGATGATCCCAGCACGTTCAAATTCCAATAGCTTATCCTTATACACGTCCCGGTACACCTATGGCACCTTATATTGCCTCACGAATACCGGGCGATTCTTGTCAATCAGATAATCCGCCAGGAAATCCCGCACCCCCTGCACACCAATCACGTCATCCCTGAACAAGGTGTCAAATTCCTGAACCAAGCACCAAAGAGCACTCTTGTGCCATGGGCCCATTTCACCAAACTTCAACCCTTCAATCGGAGTACATAACTCCACAGCACCTATCTCTTTACATGACCCTACCATGTCACCTGTCAATACTCGCTACCTATCTTAAGTAGCACACCCCTTAGTTCCCCATGGACCGTCCACCAAGGTAAAAGGAGCTTTCCCTCATTTTCCACCCCAATCCCATTGGCCGGCATGTTGCTGCTACTCTCTTTACTCACCAAAAACATAGCTAAGTGACACTAAACCAAAGCAGTTTCCAAACAATTCAATATTCCCTGCTTGATTAAAGCTGATATCCTGTACCCAAGAACCTACAACTCCCTGTTCGGGTGCCAAATGTGCACGCCCGCACGCGTGGGAGGGGCCGACCACCTACTCCGACGCGATGGGGTACGAGAGTTCGAGACTTGTGAAAAGCAATAATAATCAAGCAAGGGACACATGAATTGCAACAAAATAACTCTTATTTATATTAAATATATAATAAATCATAACCCTTAGAAAATTATTATTAACAGAATATCAATATTCATGATCAACAATATCACACTTTCCTATAATATTACTTATTTTCCTTTCAAACTAACAAGGTCCCCAGGACTGATTCATACCCCCTTTCATGGTTACAACTCTTCAATATTACCAAACTGTATACAACAACTATTAATTACAGTTAAATTCTATACCCCTGGTCTTACTTTACTACTATCAAAAACTATGTCATGCACTTGCGCAAGAATCTCAGACTATGCTTTCTGCCACAGTGCTACTTGTCAGCACTACACAACGAACCACCTGGTATAACGCGGGAGAGCTTTGAACGCGTCGCGCCCCCCTTTTTAATTTTCGCTTGCAAAAAGTCTGTTACAAGTCCATTGTGTAGCCTTCGAAATGCCAAAGCTAAGGGAGGGAAGCAGTAACCATTTAATCCCTTAAATACTTTCAAGTTCGACGCCTGCATCGCTCCACGCGCTACTACCAAGCATTGTAAATTGTTAATTATTATTAATTATCGTTAATTTGGATAAATTTGTTATTATTATTTCCTAAGTAATGTGAAATGAGTTTATAAAACACTTTTGTAAATTTTTGTAATGTATATTTGTATGTTCCATTTTGACTTCCGTATTTTTTATGTAAATGTCCTCTGAATTGTGTCACGTAGTTTTTTTTGTAGAGAAGGGACTTCTCTCCTGTCATGGCTGCCGTTAAGGAGCTCATTGAAGCTCTTCCACATGTAATATAAAGATGGAAACATTAAAATCCTTTCTGTTAAGTTTTAACAGTATACATTTTGAGTCTTCATTATTCCCGTCATCTACATTTAACATTTAAACTGCCATCGACGAAATTAGGCCAAGAAACAAACAAGGTTATGGGCCTCAGGAACGCAGTAGGCCCAACGAAGCGAGCAGTTTGAGAAGCCTTACAGCATTCAAAGCGCATGACCGTTGCCCACAAGTCGATAAATATCGTGGGCACAGAAACGTTAAGATTCTATTCCGTATTTTCATAAAACTTTGTGTCATATTTTTATGAAGTTCCTGATACTCTCTCTTCTTTTTCTGAGTGGGTTCACCAGAGAAAAGATGGCGACGTTCGAATCAGCAGAATCGAAAAATGCCTTGGATTTTGCCAAGTTACGAGGATCAGACAATTATCATGAATGGCGCCGAGATGTGTCTATGTTATTAATGTCTCATCGTGCCTTTGGAATTGTCGAGGGTAAAGAGGAACCACCTGAAGCTACTGCAACAGTGAGTGAGAAGAACGATTTTACTCACGACAAGGTAAAGCCATGTGCGATATTTATTTGTCCCTGGAGCCATCTGTAAAAGTAATTATTGGCAGAGTAACAGATCCAAAGATTGCGTGGGAGTTGTTGCAAGCAAACTTTGAGCCATCGTCGAAAGCTCTTGTTGGATCATTACTGGCAGATTTCTACAGTGCTACAATGCAGAGAGATGAAAATATCTCAGTTTATTTGGCTAAACTAAAAGATTTTTCACGCAGGTTGAAGGACTTAAATTGTCCCATTGCAGATGGACATCTGGCCTATAAGATGATAAATTCTTTACTCGATCGGTTTGCACCAATTGTCTCGATGCTATATCAACTTCCAGATGACCAATTCACTTCAAAGACAGTATAAAAAGCTCTTTTGGCAGAAGAAGGCCGTACTAGACATTCAAATGTAGACTTTAAAAATGTTGGTTCAGCTTTTGTTTCAAATAATCCAACTGCAAACCCTGTAAACCCTATAAAAATGCCAATGCAAGATTCTCGCAGTGGTACTGCAACAGTTAGTGGTAATAGCCGTTATGCAAATTATAGGTGTAATAGGTGCAAGAATTATGGTCATATTTCCAGATTTTGCACGGAACAAGATCTCTCATGTAATTCTGTGTCAAAGGGCAGTAATATAAGGGGAAACTCACGTGGTAGAGGTAGTAAACATATGAGAAAAGGCAATCGTAGCACTTCGCATGTCCCATAAACCAACCTTATGGCTACATGGTTTGTTGCTGTCCCAGAAGGCCCTAGTTTGCCTCAATATATAGATAAATATTTGAACCCAACTCAAGTAAAACCTACCTGTTCTCCATAGATTTTTAGTAATAATTTGGGAACAGTATATCAGTTTATTTTTGATACGGGGGCCACACATCATATTTGTGCCAATCGAGAATTATTTGCTACATTTAAAGATATAGACAAACCAATTGTTCAGGGTCGTGGTACAGTTAATGCCAAAGGTTTTGGTGTAGTCTTTCTTGACTTAATTGATAGTTCCGGTAGGAAAGCTCCTATCAAATTAAAAGAAACTTACTATGTGCCAGATATGAATATGAACCTGTTAAGTTTATATATCATTGATTTTAACGGTTTTTCTTATCTAGGCCATCATGGTCAATTGGAAATTTTTGACAAATACAGAAATAGTTATCTGAAGGTTAATATGAAAAATGGTCTTTACCCGATAAAAGCAATTAAACATTCAGAAATTCACTTGGCGGTCACTAGTGATAATAATGTTGCTCCTCAGAAAGTAGATTTGTCTTCTTTGAACGTTTGGCATGAAAGGTGTGCACATATAGGTTTAGACAAAATCAGTCGTGCAAGTAAAAATGGTTTGGTTAAAGGCTTGCCTACTAGTTTAAAGCAAGATGTTCATACATGTGGTGTTTGTACCATGGGAAAGTTAAAAAAGGCTGCTTTTAAACGGTTACCGAATATTTCATCCACACAGCCTATCGAATTATTACATGTAGATTTATGGGGACCTGCCCCGTTACCAAGCATAGGGGGAGCTCACTATTTTTTAGCCATTGTAGATGATTACACAAGATTTGTGACCCTTTATCCTTTAAAAGTAAAGTCCGATTCATGGCCATATTAAAACAACACATCATTATTGTAGAACGTCAGATTAGTCTAAAAGTTTTAACAATCAGATCGGATAATGGCATGGAGTTTTGTTTGAATGATTTGGAGAATTATTTAAAATCATTGGGAATAAACCACCAAGTCACAAATGTCTATTCACCTGAAATGAATTGGGTAGCAGAGAAAATCAATCAAGATGCGGTTAATGTTGTTCGCACATTGTTGATTTCTTCCAAGATAGAGCATGGTTTTTGGGCTGAAGCTTTATTGACGTATGCGCATGTTAGAAACAGACTGCCACATGCTAGTGATATGAGAAGTACTCCATATGAAAAAAAGTTTGGACGAAAGCCAAATTTGGGTTATTTCCGAAGGTTTGCTTCTTTAGCATATATTTATGTTCCTAAACGTTATAGGACAAAATTAGAGCCCAAATCTAGAGTCGGTATATTCATTGGTTATGCTAATTATACCAGAGGTTATCGCATTGTCGATCCTGTTAGAAATAAGGTCGTAGAACTGAAACATTGTAAAGTCGTCGAATCATCTTGTGGTGTAAAATTTATTCCACGATTTAGACAGAAAATTCCAGAAATGGTTCATCCACAATGATTGATGATAATGATATTAGAGAAGTTTCTCAGTTACCAAATATTTTGGATTCATCATCAGTGTCATCAAGTTCTGTTAAAACTCCTATAACAAAGTCACCAGAATTAATTGTTCCAAAAACTAAAGTTACTCAAAGTAGTTCAGAAAGTTCTGATAGTAAAGCTAGTGGTGGAAGCGAACTGGGTCCTTGGTTAAGGCAAATAGTTTCTCGTTCTAATAGTTCTAGACAAGATGTTTATTACATTTCACCTTATAACGTTAAAAAATATAATTTGAAAGCGAAAATGGAAGCTTATTGTAAGGAATATGGTTTTCCATACAGGGAAGATAAGTTTAACTTCTCCATGAAAGAAGGTATTGTTGTACCTGATCCAAGTTCCCATTGAAAGCATGATATCCACAGACGAAGTTAGTTTAGATCCTACTTCAAGTGATACCATGAAATCAAATTATGTAGCTTGCTTCGTTGCTCAAATCCCTAATTCACTTGAAGAGGCTATGTTTTCTAATTACTCAGATTGTTGGAAACAGGCAATGCAAGAAAAACTAACAACTATGGTTGAAAGAAATGTATGGGAGGAAATCCCGAGACCAGAAAATCAGAAAATACTAACTTGCCATTGGGTTTGTGCCTTAAAAACAAATCTTGATGGGTCCATAAAAAGATTTAAAACTAGGTTAGTGGCACATGGCCATAAGCAACGCAAGGGAATTGACTTCTCAGAGACCTTTTCTCCAGTTATTGATTTTGTTATTGTAAAATTATTCTTTGTTCTTTCCGTTGTTCAAATGGGATGGAGACACGAGCATTGGGATGTTAAATGTGCTTATCTTTATGGAAAATTAAATCAGAAAATTTACATGGAATTGCCTGAAAGTTACGTAAAAAATGATGACAAAAAGACAGTTTTGTTACTTAAGAAGTCGTTATATGGATTAAAACAGTCAGGACGTTGTTGGTTTTTCCACATATAAAACGTTTTGCAAGAGATGGGATTTAAACCATTTTCGGTGCTAGGGTTCGGGACCAAAATTAATTGATGGACAACCTGACACTGTGATATTTATGCTTAAAGAAAATCAATTTATTCATCTCAAACTTACATAACCTTTTCATTACAAACAATACCTGTAAATCTCTTATGTTACCATATCTAGGGGCCCCTACAGTTAACTAATAATACAATACACAAAATACAAAACTCCGACAGAGCAGCGCTTATTCTACAATAACTACCGGCACTCCTGCTCGTGGTTAATGCTCGAGCCTGCAGGAAGGAAATTGTTCCAAGCAATAAACGAGAGCAGGAGAAAATTAGCTCGGCTGAGGTGCCAATTATGAGCACCCCCAAACCCCGAATCAAAAATTCCCCCAAAGAAATTCCCCCCGTAACCCCCCCCCCCCCCCTTCCATCGCCCCCGGGGGGGGGGGGTGCAGAAACCTCTCTTGGGGAGTACGGAGATTCCTGTCACGCCAGCCACTGGCGAGCCTCGAGTCCTGACGGTACGCGTTATGCGTATCAAAACCGTCTGTGCATGCCCGTCAAATCAGTAAACTCGACAATCCACGCTTCTCATTACTCGGATTCCCAATTGCGCTGCTAGGCACTCCAACTCACGGCAGGGTGCTTAACTAGCCTACTTAGCATTATTTAATTCTTTTGAGACTTAGAACGGTATCTATTGCTTAAAACTAATTTACAAAGCAGCTTCGGAAAACTGTTCATCCCTGTGAAACCAACGCATATCACGTAAGAGCAACGCTCAGAAGAGTTCACTTCTGATAATACCAAGGGCGGGAGGACCAATGGCACCACTGGACTCTAAAAATGTTTACGTGTTCGAATAGTTGTTCCTCACGGTGGAAAACGTAAGCAAAAAGGTCACTCACCAATTTATCTTCAACATTTCCGAGTTACCTTCTTTGCATAACCATACCGTAGCCGCATTCCAGATTCGGATCCCCTTCAGCTCCAATAGCATGCTGAGCACCCATGTTTCACTATCTTCTCAATGCACCATGACACTCTAACATCCAAAATTGCCAGTTGTTTCGCCCATAGAAGCTTAAAACATTGTCGTTGTTTTACGGAACCGCATTCTATCTCGTGAGTTCATTATACAATAAATTAATTCACTTCTTATTCGAATTTCTCGTCGCCAACAGCTACCGTAATATGAAATTAACTTCTTCCAAAGATCGCTATACTTGCAAACTGCCTCGAACCAAAGTCTACATGATATAGAAAGCTTATGCAGTGAAGTTATGATAAATGTTAAACTGAATAAAGATTACATGTACTTGTTTTTTTATTAAGAAAATTGATGTTCTGTTGTTTTTTTTTGGTCGATATGTGAGTGGGAAAGCTTTCCCTATCATTGTAAGGCTATAAAGTTCCAATGATTTTAATGGGGGAAGTGTCCCAAAAATAAATTGAATTTTGGTGAATTAAAACCTTGTACAACTCCTGGCAAGAAATATCGGATATTTATTTCTAGTTCAGCTAAATTCATAAAAAAGCTTAAATTTCCTCAAAAATAAAGGACGCATCCAAAAGGGATGAAGCATAAATTACAGAAAACACTTTATTCTATAAATGAATAATTAAGCATATAAACAAAACACATTTCTGCTTGAAAATATACATTAATATAACGAACACAGTGGGGAAAAAAGTATTGGATAGCCTTTTAGCTTGGAAATAAATATGGGATAATGCCAAATAAACATGTCAAATATTATCAAAAACTGTTTTTAATATTTGGTAGCCCCACCTTTTGACTTGATTATTGCCTTAATTATTCGAGGCATTGATTCATATAAGTTTATGCATCGGTGTTCAATGATTTTTCCCCAACATTGACGAATTGCTTCTTTCAGCTCGGGACTTGTTGGTTGGTTTGTACAAATCAATCATTTTCTTTAAGTCCCACCAAAGTTTTCTATTAAATTTCCATCAGGACTTTGAGCTGGCCATTTCATCCGTCGGATTCGATGATCCTCACAGTATTTGGCAGCAGCTTGAGAACAGTGGCACGGTGCATTATCGTCCTGAAAAACAAAGTCATCCGAATCACCAAACGAATCTTCCAACGTTGGCAGAAGAAACTAATCCAAAATGTCTATATAGGTTGCACTGTTGACAATGCCATTTAAAATGCAAAATTTTCCAGGCCCTGCAAATGTCACACATCCCCAAATCATTACACCCCGTGGAAACTTTACACTGGAACTGTTCTCCTTTTGTTCTCCAGATGGAATTGTTCTCCTTTTGTTCTCCAGA
>JAHWFO010090898.1:1936499-1963937 GCA_023313115.1 Rhysida immarginata
TCTCCTTTTGTTCTCCAGATGGAATTGTTCTCCTTTTGTTCTCCAGACAAACACACCATTATTATCACCGTTCCCTAAGCAAATCCTACACTCGTCACTAAAAACCACTCGTTTCCAATCCTCCACTGTCCATTTTGCAAGGTCTTTGGCCCATTGCAAGCGTTTATGTCGATGCTCGTTCGAGAGCAACGGTTTCTTCTTTGCTTTCTTGAATGAAAACCCAGCCTCGTTCAAACGGTTTCGTAGAGTCCGATCACAGACCTTGACCCGCATTGTTCCCACTCTCGGTTCATTAATCGGGATGTTGATTTTCGCTTCCGTTTACAGATCCGGATCAGTTTTCTATTGTCGGATGCACTTGTCTTGCTCGGTCACCCACATCTTTTCAAATTCTGCACATTGCCACGAGTTAAACTTTTGTCACAGGCGTGACACCGTGCTCTGGGAACATCTCAACAAAATTGCGACTTCTAATTGGGTTTTCCTTCTTTTAGCAGGCAGACAATTCGAGTTTTCACATCAGTAGACAGTTCTTTAGCTGGAGCCATGATACTCTAATTAGTAGAGTTTTCTGTCGTCTACTAACCTCGATAATTGTGAGCAGTTATAAAAGAATAAATAATTTGATAACATTTGCATATTTGCAAACAAAATGTAGGATTGGATGTTACTCACTGAATATATGGCGTATTTTTTTCCAACCAATGAGACTATCCCATTCTTTTTTCCAACACGTCTGTATTCATTTGCATATTTCAAAGAATCTTTTTTTTTTTTTTTCAATTTTTAACAGTAAATCGTATTTATAGATTAGAGTGTTTTCTTTAATATATGCCTCATCCCTTTTGGATGTGTCCATTATTTTGGAGGAAATTTAAGCTTTTTTATGAACTTAGCTGAAATAGAAATATATATCCGATATTTATTGCCAGGAGTTGTATAATTTTGAAAAAAAGACAAGAAAGTTCAGTTACATGCATTTTTACATTTCTACATTTATTTGTAATAAAACTTTCGATTTTAGATGTTTTATCGAAATATCTAGAAAAATACTTGATGAATTGTCCTCTGAAATAGGAGGTGTCAGGACAATTTGAAAAGTATTTTTCTAGATATTCGACAAAAGTCTAAAATCGAAAGTTTCCGATTACTTTTGGCTAGATAGTGTACATTAATTATACACCATATACAGTGTCCAGTTTATTACACAATAAATTAATTCACTTTTATTTGAATCGTAATATACATTATTGGTAATTATATGGTATATACACAGATGAATCAGGTTTTGAAGTTTTTGAATTGTAAAGATCCAAATTATTTAAAAATGTAAAAATAAAGATTTTTTTTTTTTTTGTATATTTTTGCATATTTTATTTCTCGCGAGGAGTCAAAAATGGGGATCGCATTATACAAGAGGATAGCATTTTTGCTGGTTTTTTGGGCTGAAAAAGTGGAATTGCATTATATAAGGTGGCGCATTATAGTAGAGGATTTACGGAATTCAATATCCAAAGAGTGAATTTGTTCATCCACAAGTTGGAGAGGGTTTTATCTCGATGAAATTACAGTGTAATATACATTAATTATTTTGCATATACAGTACCAGTTCATTATACAATAAATCAATTCACTTTTTATTTGAATTTCTCGTTGCCAACATCTAATACAAAAATAACTCCTCCCAAAGATCGCTACTTCAAATAGAGACCATCGAACTGCTTCAAACTACTCCAAACTGCTTCGAACTACTGTCCTGATGAAATTCACAACGAAATTACCGTGTGTTATAGATTTATTATACAGCATATACAGTGTCCAATTCATCAATAAATTAATTCACTTTTCATTTGAATTTCCCGTCGCCAAAAAAAAAATACGAATTAACTCCTCAATATGAACAGAATGCCACTTTATCACATCGAAACAATGTTGTTGGCCTTCATATTTGAGAAGTTACATTCGTATTTTATTGGCGACGGGAAATTCAAATGAAACGTGCATTAATGTAATAGATAATGAACTATACATTATAAATACAGGGTAATTAAAGTTATGTGATGTATATTATACGCTAATTTCGTTTGAAGTTCATTATATGACTTTTCATTTGAATTTCCAGTCACCAAAAAAAATACGAATGTAACTTCTCAACCCATGAAGGGCAACTTCAACATTATTTCGATGTCATAAAGTGGTGACGGGAAATTCAAATGAAAAATGAATAAATGTAATAAATAATGAACTGTACATTGTACGAGGGTGGGCTGAAAAGCAATGCCTCCATGAATGTAACTCTTTTATTTTTTAACCGATTTTCAAAATTCTTTTTGTATCTGATACTGACATTTCTCCTCTATGTAATGCACTATTCACTTTTCGACATAGTCCCCATCCCTTTCCACGCATTGTACCAACGCGTGACTAGTCAGGTGAACCAGTCGGAGAGGAATTCCGGGGTTGTCGTCGACACGAGGATTGAATGGCAGCTTTGGATCCTCTTCTGCAGCATGATAACGCCCGTCCGCACACGATCGCCACACATCAGAGGGGGTTGCAGCGCCTACAGTTCAAAGATGAAAAACTACAGTTCAAAAATGAAAAGACTTTGCACCTTGCGACTTTCACCACTTCCCAAAGAGCAACTTAAGGGGCATGAGTTGCGTTCTGACGACGAGGTGAAACCTGCCATTCGGTCTTGGTGTCGACAACAACCCCGGAATTCCCCTCCGACGGGTTCACCCGACTAGTCACGCGTTGGTACAATGCTTGGAAAGGGATGGGGACTATGTCGAAAAGTGAATAGTGCATTACATAGAGGAGAAATGTGAGTATCAGATACAAAAAGAATTTTGAAAATCGGTTAAAAAATAAAGTTACAGCCATGGAGGCATTACTTTTCAGCCCACCCTCGTATTTACAGGAAAATTAAGGTAATGTAATGCATATTATGCGCTAATTTCGTTGATTTTCATCAGGACGGAATGCAACTGCATCACATCGAAGCAGTATCAGTTTTCTGAAATCGTTGTTGTCATGATTGTACATCACAGAGCTGCTTGTTAACCATACAAAACTATTGCTGACGATAATGAAGAAAATAAATAAAATGAAGAAGAATATTTGACTTTTGTTTTTCATTCCTATTTTGAAGGTGTCTCTTAAATTAAGCCAATTCGTTTTACTTGTCTATCAAAGGGGGAGGGGCGGTGTGGCTTAACTATCGCTGCGGCGTAACTACCATTTTTTTTTTTTTTAAATAATAAGTTTTTATCAATGCGGCTTATACAACGCTGCGGCGTTATTACCGTAAATTACGGTATTCTTATATTCCATAATTTAAATATGACATGGATCCTCTCCTGAAATGAAATCCCTCTTTCCTATTACACTTCTGTGCTGAATCAACCTGAATAAGGGATAAATATTTAAGAATATACACAAGTAACAAAAATAGATCGCTGCATAGGGAAACAATTTTTACTACTTACAAATGTGATGTTGGAAAACGTTTACCTCATAATTTTCACTAAAATCAGCAGTAAAATTTTATCACTACTGCTATTATTATCAGAGCTACAAATGTTATAAGTTTTAGTGAGTGTCTGGTTCCGATTTAAAATCCTGTGTGCCTCCTTGGGATATTGGCTACCAGGATTTAGTATTTTTCGATCTTCTTAAAAATAAATTTGAAGTTACTGAATTTTTAGGTAATTTTTTATGTAATTTAATAGAAGTACAAAAAATACAAATTGTATAACAATTAAAAGTTTGATCATGTTTTAAAACTTTTTAATTTTATTTTAGTTTATTTCAGTAATTTAATCCTTCAAATTTTATTATTAATTGTATAAGTGTTTCATTAATAAAAGGTTAAATTTTTAAATTAACATCTTATAAATTAACATAAATTTATGATTAACACAAACTAATAAAACACTAAATTTAAAGAAAACACTATTATGTATCCTGTGACGTGACCGTGTAATCTTCAGGAGAAAAATGAATACTGCATAAGTTCATGTGATTTGAATTTTCTTTCCAGATTTGATTTTTTGAATCCACTGCTTACTTATAATTCCACTTTTTGTAAAGGAATAAAATTTCAATCCTTTATTCTTTTTAGAAGTTGCCGAGGATTGTGGAGCACAACAATTGTATGGCATTTGTTGTTAACTTAACCGTACCGGATGTTGCCAATACCAAAACTTGTTCCTTGCACACTCTGGTGGCGCAATAAAAACTAAAAAATCCAGCTTCCTATTGTTAACATCAGTGCAAAATCTGACGTCAGACTCGTAGGCATTAAGGTGGAGCGTTTTAATTCTCAAGAGTGATTTTCTTCTTTAACACCAGATGCCTCTTTCTTTTCTGGCCATTCGTTCGAGAAACCGCCGATGGGGTCGCTATTCCAACTCCGAGGATGGTACCAATGATTACAATGGAGAGACATATTCTCGTACCTTCATCTGCTCTTGGTAGTACTCAATGGTACAGATCAACAGTAAAAAAAATAAAAATTTTGGGATTGGCGTTTTAAAAAAACATACATTTTTGAATTTAAAATAAAATGCATATGGCTGCAGCAAGAAAACTTGAGCACATATTTCAAAACAGAGTATATCGTTTTAAAGAGAAAAATATTATCTTTAACCCTTAAAGGAGCACTCATCATTTCGGCAACAAAAAAAAAATTTTGAATCAAATCTTGTTTATTTTATGGCCGTATTCACCACCTCGGGTTAATCTGAGAGTTAGAGTTAAGGTTAGAGTTAAGGCGAGAGATGGTATTTTAACGTTTCTCTATTGGATAACGAGAATCACGTGCTAAAGTTTAACTCTAGGTTGCCCAACTTGCTCCTTAATCCTAGGTGGTGAATACGGCCGTAAGTGTAGCAATGCCAAATAGAGAGTTAAATTAATTTTATGCAGAATATTAAGTCTTTCTCAATGAATTTTAGAAGCTACATTGCTCCTTCTAAGCTTAAATGAAAATGCAGGAAAGTTTAACTAAAGCTTTTAAATGTTTATATTATCTCTACTATTATTTATCTTAGCTACACAGTTTTTAAAAGTTAAAGGTATATAAAAAGTAGGTTAAATTTACATGGGCAATTGAGGAGGCACCAACATCATTTGCCATTTTGAAGGATGGGGTTGAAGAAAAAATTTGTGTTTTCCTTTGCTTTACTATTGATTGAGGGCTTCACTTATTTAATAGCTACAATAGATGTATTTTTAAGGATACATGAACGTTAGTTCAGTTTAACCAATGAATTTAATCAAGAAAAAAATTTGAAATTCATGTATCTTTAAGGGTTAAAATAAAAAATAATAATAATAAAATAAAAAAAAAAATAAAAGAATATCTTAAACCGTTCCAGAGATAGAGCACTTTAAAATTTTTGTCGAAAATCGCAAGTGCGTAATGGCGCCTGTGAAGCCATCTCTGGCAGCCTTTATTTCAGGCCGGGAATTTTTTTGGGCAAAACCTAGGTATCTTACTTTTTCCTGAATTTTAACATATGTCAAATTCAAAAACATCTGAGACTATGAAGGGAATCCCCCCTGCCTGAATTGACATGGATTCTGACTGAAAAATTGTTGTTTGCCATAACACTGGTGCAAATATGAGAGGAAAGTGTTATTGTAAGATCTTTTGTCTGGGAAGAGATGCTGTGTTCTCATGAGCATTGTTTCGTTTTATGTCTATTTTTGTTT
Source organism: Rhysida immarginata (assembly GCA_023313115.1). NCBI lineage: Eukaryota > Metazoa > Arthropoda > Chilopoda > Scolopendromorpha > Scolopendridae > Rhysida > Rhysida immarginata. The sequence goes on from JAHWFO010090898.1 coordinate 1,942,221, forward strand.
TTTTTTTAAGTTTTTTTTTTTTTTTTTTGGTGTGTGTTATTGTAGAATCGACTGGATGTTGCTTAGGCGTTTTTTGCGCCGAAAAATAGTCCCTCGTTGTGAAGGGGGATAACACTGATAGACAGTCTGTTCTGGTTAATTTAGTTTTTTAGTTCATTATAATCAGACTGAACATCGGAATAATTATGCCCTGTGAGTGATAGAAACGTTTGAAGACTGCGATTGTTTTTTTATTCACTGGTATCGTCATGGGATCGACATGATGCCCTTTTGTTGGAGTTTCGAACCTTCTGAGCGCTATGCTTGTAAAGTCGCTCATGCAGAGAAAAATGAGATGGTGAATTTTTATCTAAAAATGACTAATGGTGAGTGCACAGTGTAACTATTTTGGCGGGTTCGTTTTCTTCGTGGAACAGTTGTCCCAAGTATCGATATGATGCTGACGATCGCGTATCAGCCATCGGCAGGAGGCTTGTGTTGAAGCGACCTTGCATAGACAGCAGTCCAAGGGTGTGCTGACTGATCTGTTCCCTAGTGCTCCTGACTACTTAACTTTTATGAGAAGATTATTTCGGAATTCAAATACCTGGATTGAACAGATACTTTTCATGATGTTTTTCTTTAATTATTGAAATTGCCCTTTTGATTATTCTACAGCCTCATATGTGGGTCATTGATCACAGAACTTTTCTGTAAGGTGAAACAAGGCCTCCTCTCGGCGTCAGGGTAGCATCAGTAGATGCAGGGCAGTTATTTTGAGCCTGGGTCTGGTTGGTCCAGACATGTGAGCTAAATGTTAAATGCTTGAATAGCATAGTTCGGGGGCACTAGCTGGGTGCCTTCTGTCTCCCGTTATGCACATCAGTTTTGCTAATTAATTTTGCAGCTGGCAGTTAACGGGTTTTAGTGCCCCCACCCTTGTGGTTAAATAAAAAGTGGCCATACGACGTTTTCCATACGCAGGTTAGGGCTGTGTAGTTGTGCCCGTGGAGGCACTGTGGTATAGTCGATATTGTGACAGGTTAGAAGAGGCCTGATCGTGGTGTTTTGTTTTGTGGGCTCAAATTAATCTCATGGGGTGCAGACAGATATGGAAGGTGGAGAAGGAGCTTGTGAAGCCGGATAGGGAGCATTATCCTGGGTTCCCTTGTGGTGGACAAGGATAAACAGGCACACAGTTGTCAATGACCTGTTGAAACTAAGCAAATTTTGTTTAACATGTTATATGACTTGCACAGGATTGTTAATCATTTTGTATAAGCTGTTGTTGGATATACACAGTACAGTCATTTTTATGTGACCACCCCCTACGTTCAACATCAGTGGAAAATGGTTACGTCCAGAAGGAACATACCAGTGTCAGAAGTGGGGGGGGGGGGGGAAGATATAGGAAAAGTGTCAGAGGGAAGCAGAAAACATTGCAATTGTTGGAGTCATGGCGAAACATAGCGATATTATCCAACCTCCAAAAGGGCATGGTCATCGGCTTCCAAGCCAAGGTTGGTGAAAGTGTACCATGCATGGCAGAATGACAATGCCCAAAATCAGCGATGTGCGAAGTGTGGGGCACCACGGGCCATAGATGACAAAGGTGAACGATGGCTACGGAGATGCATGCAAGTGAACAGACGTACAATCGTGGACCAACTGACCTCCCAGATAAACTAGGGGTTACCAAACATGAATCCTCAATGACAGTTCAGCGAACATTACTGCATATGGGGCTCCACAGCAGACAACTGGTTCGTGCATCAATGCTGATGGCTGTTCACCGGCGACAAAGACTGACATTTGCACGCCAGTAGCGCAACTGGACAGCAACAGGGTGGCGAAAGGTGGCTTTTCCCGATGAATCAGATGGGCCACAAGCGTACAGGGCGGAGGAGGCAGTGTTATAGTTTGGGGAATGTTTTTATGGCATTCCCTGGTTGCACTCATCATTGTGGATGGCACCATGGATCAATGAAAGTACGCATCTGTCCTTTCGAACCCTACATGCAGATTGTGTTTCCTCAGAACGATGGCATCTTCCAGCAGGACAATGCAACGTGCCATACAATGCGCTGTATGGGTGCGTGGCTCAAAGAGCACGAGGATGAGTTTACGGTACTCCCCTGGCCCCCAAATTCTCTGGATTTAAATCCCATAGAGCATCTGTGGGACCATCTCGAGCGGGTTGCTTGCGCCATGGATCCTCCACCGCGTAACCTACGACAGCTCGCACAGAACTGGAGTCGGCATGACTTCATGTCCTGGTCAGGACCTGCCAAAACCTTATTGTCTTTCTTCCTGCTCGTCTCACAGCTGTCCGTGCCGCGAAAGGTGGTTATTCTGGCTACTGATAGGTGGTCACATTAATGTGACTGGGCAGTGTATTTGTGTTTATTTTCTTGGGCCTCTAATTTATTTCTGTAATTATTAACTATTAATTTAATTGTGTTAAGATGTTATTAAAATAGAGTTATTATCCACTACACAACCTGGTCATACTTCTTACTTCTTACCCCATAATAAGCCCAGGAACCCCTTAGTTGATACGCTTCCCTTGGGTGGCCTTTGCTACACTGGCCCTTTGGTAACTTTATATCTGAACTTTATAAAACATTAGGCAATTTTAGAAGAAGAATGCCATGGCTGTTGAAAAGCTTTCTCATCTAATTTTTATTTCATTTAATGTTACACATTAACTTACCGTAATGTCCATATTGTTCAATTATTATCAATAAACAGTGGCAAGATGGGAGATTCTTTTTATAGTAAATGAAACATGATCGCATTGACTTTTTTAGAAAATGATTGTTTCCATCTTGTTTTCGAAAATTCACTTTCTCACTAGCTTTTGCAGACAGAAAAGTGGATGGGAAATTGAGAAAGAAAGCAAATTAATGTGCCCTCTATTGTATATGCTGTATCAAGATATTAAAATTTATACGCCAATTTTATTTGAAATTCGTTAGAAGTTGCCCCATTGTACTTGTGGTAACCTCTTGCGACTTCGCTAATTTAGATGTTTATGTCAAAATTTTTCTTATTACATTATACACTGCTCAAAACAATTAAAGGAACACTTGTAGAATCCCCTACAGAGGGCGTAAATAATACTTTTTAGCAATTTCATCTTCTGCAACATGAAACCTACTATCTCCCTCATAGGAAATGGTTGAAGCCAACACATTTTGCTGCCAGATGTACTGAGAAATTTGCATAACAATATAACCCCCCGGAAAACAAAGTGGTTACATGCCAGTACACTCTTTGCTTGGAGATAACGGTCGAACATTAGAAGGTGCAAGCATTCCTGGAGCGTTGTTGTTAGTGCTCTGACATGCCACGAAGGCATCTTGAAGCAGTAGAAGCTGCGAGAGTCGTAACATTGCTCCAAATGGGTCAATCATTTAGGACTGTGGCAAATGCCCTCAATGTGTCCTCTTCCATCATTTTCCGACTGTGGACACAATTCCCGGCGACTGGCCAGTACACACGAAGAGCTGGGCAAGGTCGCCGACGCTCAACAACAGCCAATCAAGATCGTTATGTGCGGACTTGTGCCAGAGACCTGAGAAATGACCTGCAGATGTCAACTGGGGTAGCTGTTTCAGATCAAACAATCCGGAACAGATTACATAAAGTTGGCTTGAGAGCCAGACAACCAAATCGAGTGCCTAGGCTAACCCGCCAACACATACAGGCGCGACTAGAGTTTGCACATCAACATCTCACCTGGCAGCTTCGCCACTGGCGTTCTGTTCTCTTCACAGATGAGTCAAGATTCCGCCTGACCGGCTGTGATGGCCATCTACATGTCTGGAGCCGACGTGGTGAGCAAAACACCGACGGAACAGTTTGTGAGATTGACTGAATGGGATGTTGTTCCATTATGGTTTGGGCTGGCATCTCAATAGACCATCGAACGGATCTTGTGGTCGTCCGAGGGTGAATGACCGCTGACGTTTACATTCGTGACATTCTGGAAGAACATGTGATTGTTGCTGCACATGGCATGGGGCCTGGATTCCTTCTGATGCAGGATAATGCTCGTCCACACATTGCAGCTGTCACTCAAGACTTCCTACGGATGCATGGCATTCAGACCATGCAGTGGCCTGCAATGAGTCCAGACCTAAATCCCCTTGAACATCTTTGGGACATGTTTGACAGGCGAATTCGACACCGCCCTTCAGCTCCAGAAACACTGCAACAGCTCATCCAGGCACTTACTGAGGAATGGGACCAGCTTCACCAAGATCACATCCGTCGACTGATACGGAGCATGCCTCGAAGGTGCTTGGAGGTTACTGCAGCCCATGGTAGGCATACACATTACTGAGTGGTGCAAACACTGATCCCTGGAAGAAACAGGACATTCTCCTCACAACGTCCAAAGGACATTTCACTTTGTTTTAGGCAGGGGTCCTGCAGTTTCCTGTTTTTTCTTTTTGTTTCTTCACCAGTTGTTTCAATAATGCATTCTATTGTTAAATAAACCTTATTTTAATGATCACATACAGCGATTTTGTCCATATTATTCGTAGTTGCTTCTGCACGCTGCTTAATAGAAGTGTTCCTTTAAATGTTTTGAGCAGTGTATAAAGGCTGATTCCTACTGGACGGCAAGCACGGTAAAATCAGCCGGTACCGGTGGAGTTGCTATGGAAACGTAGCTCAAGGGCAACCGGTTTTGCCGTCTTGTGCCAGTGCATAGAAAGTTCGGCATGATGAAACCAGCCAATCACAGCAGAGCACATGAAACAAGAATGCTGGGATTGCTTTGGCCATGATCATGCTTCTTAGTGCAAATTAAAATGGCAGCAATCAACAACGATTTGCTTATTGAAGAGGTTAGAAAGTATCCTTGGATATTTAATAATAAATTAAAGTCCTATCGATATGCAAAAATGAAAAACGATAGTTGGAGGGCTGTAGGTGTGGCCTTAAATGAAACACTCCTGATTGATTGAATGTTTAACTTTTACCGTTCAGTGAGAATGGTCATACTTTGTTGCCGTGAATGGTCATAACGGTTGTTTGGAATACCGGCTGATTATTACCGTCCTTACCATCCAGTGGGATTTGAATATAAAAGTTACTAGGTTAATATTGTAAAGTTGCTGTATGGGAGTTATGCCCACGGAATTAAAAAGGTGAGAGACTGGGGTAGGTTTAAGAACTTTTAGCAAAATGCGTATAAACCATTTTTGAAGTCTAAATAAGTGAAATAAATTAAATTTAGTGGTTGATCCCCCAAAAAAGGAGGCCATATGAGAGGGAAGAATGGATTAAAGCATTACACAGTAAAAGATGAATTTTGGGAGGGAGGAAATGAAGCCGAGAAAAAAGTCCTAATCGCTGGTTTAGCTTAGAAGCTAATGCATTAATGTGAGCATCCCAGGAAAGGTTATGGGTAAGTGAATTCCAAGATATTTAAAGGATTTGGACGAGTAAATCTGTTGAGAATTATAGCTTAGCGAGAATTCGTTCTTACCAAGTTTTTTGTTGCACTGATGGAAGATGATATATAAGGTTTTTTCTAAATTAATGGAGATAAGGTTGGTCGTGTTCCAGAATTAGAGGTTATTCAAGACAGAGTTATAAGTTTCTTTGATTGAACTTAACGAGGAGTCTGCATATGATATTGTTGAGTCGTCTGCGTATAATATTAGTGGTAAAGGGCATACTGCATAGGTTAGGTCATTAATGAATAAATTAAAGAGAAGAGGGGATAGAATGGAACCCTGGGGGACACCAAGATTGAGGGTGATAGTAGAGAATGTTTTGTTAAGGCATGTCCCATAAGTAGAGGCACAAAGTTTAAATGAACGTAGTTTCGAAATGCGTGCTGATGGAGCATCGTTACTTTTCTCCATTCTTAACAAGGGCCTAAAATGCATGTGCGCATGCGCACTAAGGTTGAGAAAGCAGATGTTAAGAATGGCAAGAAAAGAAGCGAAGCATTGTGCAAAAAGAGTTGTGTATTTCTATGAAAATGCTGATTAGATAAAAAATAAGGTATAATAAACAAAAATAATTAATCTAAATCAAAATAAAAATCAAAATAAAAAGCTGACGTTTCGGATAGAGCCTATCCTTTATCAAAGCAAGAGGATAATTCTCTAAAAGCAAATAGAATATTAGAGAACTATCCTGAAGTTATGAAAGTTGTACTAACGGACGGGTTTATATATAGTTTGCATGGGGAATAGTAAGACGGTATTGGCTGAAAAAAGAAGAGAACAAATGAGATTAATTAGACGAAGGTTTGCCATTTTCTTAACTCTGCTACCTCCATTTCCAGCAGTGCTTCCCCCTTTACTTTGAAAATTAACCAGAACCTGACCTGCACTTCTCACAAACTAATTTACCTGTTACATTGCAAGGTATGCCAGAAACAGCATCTCGGTGAGACAGGCAATACCATACGTGCCAGATTTGCCGGACATAAATTCGATATCCTTAGCAATGCTGACACCCCTGTTGCTAAACACTTTAATTCCCCTGGCCACTCTTTACAGGCCATCAGCCTTTATATTCTTCGTAGTAACTTCCATAACAAAAAAGAAAGAAAGCAATTAGAGTCTTTTCTTATTTGGAAATTCAATTCCGTCACCCCTAATGGCATTAACCTTAGCAAAGGCACCATTCCCTCATTACCTTTCCCATGTCCCTTTCCAACTTCAGCTATTCCTTAATTTGTCGCAAGCCCTATGGGCCTTTTTCTTCTTTCTTCATCTTATCTTTTATTTCTTCTTTTCAATGTTCTTCAATGTCCTTTCATATTTTTCTACCTTTGACCCGATGCTCTTACATGTGGGACTATTTTACAGGGTGACTAGCGACCGGGAATGGTCAGGGAATTTTTTATTTTTAAACCGAGAACAGTCAGGGAATCATAAAATCAAAAATTTTGAACAATGTCAATAATATTCTTTCATGACAGCCCCCTTTTTTGTCTGCTGATAATCAGGAATAATTATACGAAATCTTTTTGCTAAGCACCCTATCATTCCTAAACGTTTTTATAATTTCACTTTCATATGTTTCATCCTATTACATTTTTCTCGCCGCCCCCTTATTATTTCCTATTTGTCCTCCGTCCTGTCCTATCCCAACAGTTCGTCTAATTAATCTCATTTGTTCTCTTCTTTTTTCAGCCAATACAGTCTTACTATTCCCCATGCAAACTATATATAAACCCGTCCGTTAGTACAACTTTTATAACTTCAGGATAGTTCTCTAATATTCTATTTGCTTTTAGAGAATTATCCTCTTGCTTTGATAAAGGATAGGCTCTATCCGAAACGTCAGCTTTTTATTTTGATTTTTATTTTGATTTAGATTAATTATTTTTGTTTATTATACCTTATTTTTTATCTAATTTGTATTTTTAATTAATATTTATTATTTATTGTATTCCAGGTTTCTTGTGTCTCGTCCTTCTCTTAATATATATCCGTTTATGAAAATACTGCTGAAAAAGAAAAGAAGGTACATGTTAAATATTTTATGGAAGAGGGCAGATCAAAACGAACAATTTACAATATTCTACAGAGGTATGAAGATTCAGGGAATGTGAAGTTTAAATTGCTTCCTGGTCATCCTGCGTTCCAAGCAATGCCGAACAATTTGAAGAAGGTGGAAAAATTGTTTTCTAATGGTTTTGATACATCTGTCAGTGTTGCAGCAAAAAAAAATAATATACCCAAATCTACCGTTGCTAGAATTAAAGTAAATAAACTTGGGATTAAGTCATATTTAAAATAATCCGCTCCTAAATACATAAATGGTCAAGAAGAGCGGGCAAAAACTAGCTGTAGGAAAATTTATAAAAAAAGCTCTAGAGAAAATTATTGTTATTCATGATGAGACGTATGTACCTCAGGACCCAGCTGATGTTCCAGGACCGAAATTTTACCATGCCAGAAATCGTCATGAGACTGAATACAATCATAAAGTCCAGCCTAAATCAAAATTTACCAGACTGTTCATTGGTCAATCCGGGAAAATTTCACAACCCTATATTTCAACAGGGACAATTAATGCACAAGTGTATCTGAAAAAATGCGTGAAACAGCATCTGATCCCCTTCATCAACAAGCATCCTGATATGAAAGAAATTATATTGCGGCCTCACATGGTAACACCACATTAGGCCAACTCTGTCACATCGTATCCGGACAACCGAATGTTGATTTCTTCAGAAAAAAAGACAATGCCCTCAATGTCCCTGAGACCAGAGGCATTGAGAGATTTTGGGCCCTATGCAAACGGGAATACGGCAAACGAAAAGTTCCACCTAAAAACATCAAAGGTTTTAGCAGAATATGGGATGAAATCAGTAGGAGAGTAGCCAAAGAGTCAGGAAAAGCAATGATGAAAACGGGCTAGAAGAACCTCAGAGCAATCGGGTACAAAGGTATTCAGGAAGCTGGACTGTTGTGAATGTTATCAATTATTAGTGTTTCTAATGATATTTAAAAACTAAAGTTTGATATAATTTCGTTTACAGTATTAAACAATAATTTAAATGTGTGCCTCTACTTATAGGACATGCCTTAAATAGATGGAGGGTATATTGTCTGTTTGATCGATAACTATAGAGCCAGGAAAGGGGAGGGACACTGATATTGAAAAATTGGGATAGCTTGTAAATAAGAAGTTCATGAGGGATGCAGTCAAATGCTTTGGAATAGTCAAAAATAGAGAGACAATTAGATTGTTATTAGACATGTTTGAAATTGTATATTCCATGAGTTCGAAGCAAGCTGTGTTAGTGCTTCTTTTGGGTATGAAGCCATGTTGGGAAGTTGAAAGGAGTTTATTTGAAAAGATATAAGAAGATAATCAGGAATAAAAAAGGGTCTCGAATATCTTGGCGAAGGAGGGAAGGATGGATATTGGGTGGTATTTAGAGAAAGAGGATGGGTCACCTTTTTTGTAGATAGGTAAAATTTTAGCTGAACGGAATCGGGAGGGAAATTTACCTTGGGTTAGGGAAATATTAAAAAGAAGTGTTAAGGGGAGAGAGAAACCGGAGCATGCATGACTTATGATATTGGAGCTGATATCAAGGGAGTCGGGGCAGCTTGAAGGTTTAAGTCGGTTAATAATGGATGCTACTTCTTCAGGGGAGGCTGGTGAAACGAAAAACGAGGTCATCTTAACGTGTACGGGGAAAGGGTATTGTGATTGTGGGGATGGTGAGGGAGAGGAAGGCGTGGGTGGAAGTATTGTTTTCAAGAAGCTGGTTAACAGGAGTCAAGGGAAGAATGGTTGGAGAATGGCGTGGTAGGTGGAGAGGTTCCGTGAATAAGGTTTTTTATGGATTTCCATTTGGAACTATTGTTAGAGACTTTCTTGAAAAATTGGGCTAAATAGCGATTTTTGGCACGTTTAATGATAGCACGAATGTAGTTAGAGAAGGAATTAAACTTAAGTTTATTATGGACACTGGGAGAACGTCTGTATTTGCAGTATAATGCGTTTTTATCTGATATAAGAGATAATATATTTGGGGTCATCCAAGGTTTCAGGAAGGAGACCTTAGTATTTGAAGTAGTAGATACTGTTAGAGGTAAATATCTATTCAAGCCAATGAGAATTTGGATAAAAAAAATATCAATTAGGTTGTCGATCTTGACGTCAGCATTAAGTAGAGAAGACCAATTGGTTTGTTCCAAAAAAGCATTAAAAACAGCTAGCCTATTGGGAGAGATTAGTCAAATTTTGGGGTGTATGGGATTTTGGGGAGGAGAGGGTAGAAAAGATTGGATTGTGAATATAGGGAAGTGATTAGAAATTGAGCAATCTAAGGAGCCGCTATAAAGTGAATCAGAAAGGACAGAGAAGGTCTGGTCTATAAGTGAATGTGAATTATAAAAGTTTAAAAAATGTGTGACGGAGGTAATCAGAGGGGATAAGCCGACTCTGGAAGTTAGATCCCGAATAGAATTGGTATTTGGGGAAGGTGTAGAAAAATCGAGATTAAAATCGCCGGAGATCAGAATTTTGTAAGGGGTGAGACTGAGATCGAGTAGCAAGGATGAGAGGAAAGTGAGAAAAGGGGATAAGGAAAGGGAAGTGAAAAGGGTGGAGGAGTTAGAGCGAAGGCTGCAGACATTCAAACTTAATAGGAAAAAAGAGGATGGAGAGGAAAGTAAGGGATTATTTACTAAAACAGAGTTTAAGTCAATAAAGGTTGTGGGAGGTTGAGGGATAGATGAGGGTTAGTGAAAACTGAGGTAGGAGGAGGTAGGGAGAATTAAGGGAGAATTGATGGATTGGGAGATAAGAGTATAGTGTAGTTGTTGAAAGGATGAGACTGGGATAAATTACATGTATAGAAAAAATGGCACTCTTCTGATTAGTTGTCACCAGTTTGGTTTTGAAACTTCACTGTCGCATTGCCTTTGGCGACATAAAAGTGACAAATTTCAGAAAAAAGTGAATTCTCTGCAAAGTTTGTAACATAAAACATTTATAAAGTGCTCCCTCTGCATGACGGCACTTTACATAATATAATGGTAAATTTATAACGGCAACTCCATATAATGAAGTTTTTTTCCGGAAACTGTTCTCACATAATAACAATAATTTTTTGACTGCTTGTGCATTTAACTGATCAGAAGGGTGCCATTTTGCATTCCATGAGTATTGTGCATTTTAGGCTGTTTGATGTAATAACATTTTTCTCCTGATTAACAAGCCTAATGCTACAGTTGCCAGAACTTGAAGTTAAAACATAACCTCACATGTTAGCTGTTGTGTCATGCTAAGAATGAAATTTCATACATGTAATAAGGTGCTAAAATATACCTTAAAGGGAAATTAAACCAAAAATCACCTATCAAGAAAAGTCAAATTTAATTAGTTTATCATACAAAAGATATGCAGCTAACACTAATTCGACTTGTAAATTTTTTAGTAGTTGAGTGTTTTTATAATTTTTCTAATATCAGTTTTCAAAGCTCAAGCCGATTTGAGCTTAGCCACAATGTTTCACCAGTATGCGAACCTTAGCGTTTAAGTGAGACAATCACTCATAGAATAACTCAACCTCGTATTTTTTTCAAACATAATCCATCTTTATTTTTTGAAAATACTTTTTTTTCCCCCTTTAAATATTTAACTACAATATTAGAAATTAGTTTCCTCAGTATGACGTCATCGACGCTCTCTGTAGCTCAATTGTGTCAAATGATGTTTTACGTGGTTTTCATTTTATGGCGAATATTTTTTGCATTTATTAAATATATAAGAAAAATTATCAAACATAAGTTATACATTATGGAATTATAGAGTTTCCTTTAACTATTCTAAAATTTTAATATAATTTGTCCTTTAAAATTTATTGTCAAGACTGGAAAATCCTTACGTTATAGGTTAGAGGTTATATACAATTTTGTTATATGGTGTTTGAAGGAGCATAAAATCAATAGAATTTTTGCCTGACCACAGAAAAATTAAGTTTGAGATAATTATGCTCTATAGTGACGTTCGTTATACAGAGATTCTAAAAGAGGCTTGAGCATAAAAATGGACATGCTCTTGGAATTTCTAAACCACATATTCCTATTCTTACCCAAAATTTAAATTCACAATAACTAGAAGATGGAAAGTGCCAAACCCAGAGAATTTATCATTTTAAGGGATATATTACCGTAATTTTCGGGATATAATACGCATATTATGCAAAATAAAAGCTAAAAAAAATCATTACTGCATATTATAAAAAATTGCGTATAATATTCCGTTTTTTTGTTTTTTTTTTTAATAAAAAAGGGAAAATACGATGGGAGGGGGGGCATTCAAATGAAGTTTTATCCAATATTAAATATACATTACAGAAAAGTTTTTTGCTTTTTTTCTCAATTTCCTAAAATTGCATATAATAATCTGATAAAACATGGTTTATTACAGATTTCACACAAAATAATAGTTGCTAAACCAAAACCATGTGCTGATAGGCATCTCAGCTTGGCAGCCATCTTAAGATGCTGGGAAAACCCAGAATCTTAGTGGAAAGGGGAGCAAATAGCACAGGTTTTTGTAACAGCAATTGAAAATATCGTTTGCTTTTTAAAATTTTAATAATAATTCGATAAAACCAAGACAAATTTTAAATTTTAATAAGCAAACGATATTTTCAATTGCTGTTACAAAAACCTGTGCTATTTGTTTCTCTTTCCACTAAGAGTCCGGGTTTACCCAGCATCTTAAGATGGCCGCCAAGCTGAGATGCCTATGAGAGCACATGGTTTAGAAGATATTATTTCGTGTGAAATCTGTAACAATAAAGTTCAAAAATTAAGACAAATCACTCAACCAAATGGATATATTTTGCATGGCAGACAATTCAAGAAAGTACAACGTGAAATGTTTTTGTGAAAGCAGGAATTACCCCTTTTATAGATGATTCAATCAGGAGAATCAAAGTCAAGGAAGAAACGGTAATTAGGCCTAACAATGAACTGCTTACTGAAATGATTAAATTATTTTGCTCTTACACAGACGTTTCTGATTTTGAAGGATTTTAAATAAATTTATTTCTAGTATAATGTAATTTTATATGTAATGAATAAATGTTGTTTTGATAATGAATTTTGAAAAATTCACATTTCTTCAGTTTATGGAAATATAAAAAGTCTAAAGCTTTTAAAAACCACAACCATAATGCACTGCGCGTTTGAACAAATATGGCGAAGCATTCCCTGTTGCTGAATTGCATATCTTAGGTATATAAATTGCGTATAATACAAGGATGCGTATTTTATACGGAAATTTTTCCAAAATTTCGAAAAAACATAGATGCGTATTATATCCCGAAAATTACAGTAATACAGTGAAAATTAATAAACATTACCGAAATCAAATTTGCATGTTGGAAGTTTGCAGATTTATTTTGAAACTGAAATTGTGCATTGCTAATCTGAAAATAAAAAAAAAAATTAAAAACAGACTAGAACAAAAATGACAAATTACCTCTTATTTTACGCCACTCAAATACAAGGACTATTTTTCTATGGGGCATAAATTAAGTCAAGCATGAATAACAATGATTTTATTAACAGGAGTACAATCAAAGTTAGTTTTTGACATAGTCACCGTTACGACTGAGAAATTTGTCATACCGGTGGAGAAGTTTTCCAATACCCTCTTCATTGAAGTTTGCCATCAGCATATTGAGATAGGTCTTCAGAGCATCTTGAAGCCTTTTTGCTGGACTTTCAGTGACTTCATTGATCTTCATCTTTTTCGAGAGCTAAAGAAACGTCTGGGAAGACAGCGCTTCCACACAAATAATTAGCTACAAGACATCATGGCGGCCCCATATCAACATGCTGCTGGCAAACTTTTATAAAAAAAAAAAAAAAAAAAAAAGGGTATCGGAAAACTTGTCTGCCGATACAACAAATGTCTCAATCTTTATGGTAACTATGTTGAAAGTACTTGACTCCTCGTAATAAAATCATTTTGTTATTCACACTTCGTCTTTATTTTATGCCCTATCAGAGATTGAAAAAAAACAAAAAAAACTCATATATAAGAAGTTGAATAACTCTTGGGAAAACAACAACGACAAACAAACAAATTAGGTGAATCATTAAAAATGTACCATTGCTTTTCAGAAAGTACATTGAAATTTCGAAAGGAAATTTTTGTGAATATCAAAAGGAGTTCACTTTCTTTATACAGGGTAATTCAAAATGAATGGTATAAAATAAAACATACCAACAACTCCTATAATTAATTTATTTCATAACAGCAGAAATAGCATGAAAGTTAACTCTCCAAGTTTCAAAAGGAATGAAGCGTTCACCATTTCCAAAAGGATCACTAGAGATACAGTCATTCATCAACGAAAGAAATGAACTATCCAGTAGCGCTGTTCAGACTTTTTGGATAGTGGTACTTGATTAACAACAAATGGCTCAGAAAAAAATTTCCTCGTTAAAGGTTTTTTTCATTTTATTTTTCATTGAAAAATCATTACCTGATGTTTGGGGGTTTCATCTCCAGTATATATTTATTATTTAACGAAGCTTGATTATGTATTTAATTTCGTTAATGTGTTTCTGCTCATCAGTTGACATGGATATATTGAACAATAATTCGGGCACATTTGATCAGAACGTAGGGCAAATCTGAGACACAAGGGCACTTTACAATGGATACATTAAATAAATATGTAATTAAATAAATATAAAAGGCAATTCTTTTAATATAAAATATTCAAAAGGTAATTTCTTTGTACAATTTCAAATATCCATTCAACAATCACAATTAAGCAAATACAATATCGTGATGATTACACATCATCGTCATACCTTCTATGGCTTATTTTGAGACGTTCACCTCCCCCCATACGAAGATCTACGCGCACCACCAGAGGGTATGCGTTGGGGAGAGAGTGAACTCAAGGGTTCGGGGAAGGGGAGGGGGGTAGTAGTTCAGAACAGCACCAGAACAGGTTTTCGAACACCGACGACGCCATTTCAATGTTGCGCGTTGCACACTCGCTCACATCGGTGACAAGACAATCTTCAGGCTTTTCTAATTTACGTAACACTGTTTACTGGTACTATATTATTAATCATAATAACAAAACCTTACAAGCAACATGTTTAATTTGCACTTATGTTCAAAAATACAAGTTCGGGAGCGATCGCAATACAACGATGCTCTGCCAGAGGCTGTCTCCTCTTTATACGAAGCCATTAATTCAACAATGGCAGCCTTCGGCATCGCTCACAACAAACGCTTATAACAACAGAAACCGCAACGAGGGACACACATACTACAACAACAACACACCCACAGACCTTCTACTTCACTCGACAATATTACTGTAAAATAACGAACGCTGATCAAAAAGAAAATAATATTTTCTTAATGCAGACAAGATCTTAGCAACGCACAACAAAATACAACTTGCTCGCTCTTAACTTACTAATTTACAACAAAACCAATCTCCCAACACCCTCCAACAAGGTAAGTATCACCTCAGCTTAAATTAGCTCTTATTTACATATGCATAATGAGACTTCTGCCGGACACATGCAACACCAACTGATATGACACGTCACAATTTCAAGCTATTTATCTGCTGATTTCTCAAACAAAGCTATTCCTCTCTGGGGCATTAATCCTAATTTGTAACAACATATCTGCTGTCTCCACCTTCATTTTAGCCCTTAAATCAATATAAATCAGTTTCATAGCAGAAAATTTCTGCTTCAGCAGTTTACAGTATAGTGTGATAACTACGGGACATAGTGTATTATTTTGATTACTGGCCGCATTCAATTTAGGCATAAAACTAATTACATGTTATTTATTTCACATCAAGCAAAAAAAGAATACAGAATTCTCACAACAATCAATTTTCACAAGACACCACGAGCTTCTTAATAATAGTAAAAGCAAAGTTCGGCCAACAATACACAACAGGCCGCAGCCGCAAATTTACCAGTGGAACAAAAAAAAATAACCGTTTAAAGACTGCAATTCACTTTAGGCCACAATTTTCTTGGGACTAAAAATAATCTGTAAGGATGTTGTTCTCTGTACTGTGTTTAATAACAAAATTTAAAGAGACCATATAGTACAACATTTTAGATTAAAAACCAAGTAGTTTCGGCATTTAATCCCGCCTTCATCAGGGTACAAGAGAAATGGGCTAGCAGCCCCTACATAATGAGACAGTAAATGATATGACAACACGATAAATGTTAAGTGACAATGATACAATTCATGGAGATTTCTGACTGGCTGACGTAAATAAGGGGTGATGTCACGAGTTGCCGTATGTAGACAGAGCGTACGAAAATTCAAACTCAGATGTTTAAAAGACATTTTCCGATTTTCAAATGTGTATTAATAAATTGGCATATATGATTTTACATTATATACAGTCTATTAAAATGCTTTAGAATAAGATTTAAGTCAAAAATGAGTAAATAACACTTATTTTGATTTCACTACGCTTGAGTAACAATGGCTTACAAACAGCTGAAATCTCAGTTTTCATGTTTTTTCGTTTCACCCTTTCCCAATTCCGCAATCAGAAACTTATGCTGATTATAATATACTCTTCGTACTTACTTACTTTTCAAACCCGCTTATCCGTTAGGGTTGCGGGGGCAGTAGCCCTATGGAGGATCTCCAGCGATCGCGATCTTCCGCCATCAGGCACATGTCCTTTCTGGTAAAATCCACGCGACTCGAACCCAGATTCTCCAAGATCTATACGAGCGAGATCTCAGTTGCACTGGTATGGCCACGTGATACAGATGCTGCAAACTGGTCTTCCTAGGCAGTTGTTGTTTTCCAAGCCGGTGGGTAAGAGACCAAGGGGTCGGCCTAGAACCAGGTAGCTAGACTCTTCTTCAATAAATAACAAAATTAATTAGTTTAAGCCAATTTAATATCACTTTATCTAATTATTTATAAATAAATTGAATTCGGATGAGTTATCTCAGAAAATGTTGAGGTTGGAAAGCTTCAGAGACAAAAGACAATCACGTGGCTTAGAGATTTTTTGCTTACACTTTGATAAAAAATCGGATATTTGCGACTACAGGCAAGCAAAAACTGAGTAGAGGTTGTACTGTACTTATGATCTAAACAGATGTACGAAAAGGGTTAACAGTTAAATCACCAACTGAGCTTTCATGCATATTCTTTCTGAACTACTTCAGTCACGTCATTCCCGATCTTTTTGTCTGGGAATATGAATGTTTGTAACGGTAGATCACTAACGGATGTCATTTTATTATTAACGATCAATAAAATTTATGCAAAAAAAAACAAAAAACAAATTCTTTTTATTTATAGTTCAGCACCGTAAACCGGATATTGTAAAGCTTGTTTAAACGGTACGCTATAATTGCAAAAGACGATGAAATTGCATGCAGGCAATCCTTTATTTTTTTCGAGCACTCTCGGGAATAATATTGTATTCTTCAAAACAAGACCCGATTACCACTTTGATGTTGGCCATTGTTATTAGAAATTAAGAGAAAATGCTAGGCCAACAAAGCATCGGTTGCAGGCAAATATGATTCTCAACCATTGAACAAGTTAGCCTAGCAATTTCCAGTTGTCGTTATTTCTTTTAACTTCATAATAATTATGATCGAAAATTAAAGTGATTGTCAATTACTGTTATGAAAGATACAATATTAGTTTCACAAAATGATCCCTGTCAGTGTTGGGAGAAAAAAGAAGCAATTTCATTCAGAAGCTCATACTAGTCAAGGGTGATGCATTCCCTTCAATATCGTGAAGCTGTTTACTTTAGCGTAATATCCATGAAGCAAAGTCGCTACATACACGCAAAAGTAAAATTGTAAAATTGACGACACATTAGGCATTATCCCTTGAAAGCATTCAAATACCGTTCTCATCACAACCTAATAAATTTTAATGATGCTTATTTCCACTCTTTTTCTTAACTGCTTGATTCATATGTAATCATAATGCTTATCTGGTACAGAGGGTAGATTATCGCAAGCGATAATCTGCTGCACCTACTCCTACGAGGGAGTTTTGCGCCATCCCATTAATAACGACTGCTACGAGATGACAGTAGCAGTCGGGACCGACGGCTTAACGTGCCCTCCGAAGCACGGGGGGTTTCATGATGGAAGAGCTGCTGGGGATAAACGAACCAGAGGCTGTCACCAACTGCTGGAACACCAGCTATGGTCAATCGGCAAATGGGTCAGACCAAAGTCCCCCAACAGCCGCGCCCCAAATAGCTGTCCCGCCAGCGGTGGCCCTCAAGCCCAGGCCGTCACCCAACCAGCAGCTGGCCGCGCCTGAAGTTGCTGAACTCCATCGATTGGCAAGCCAACCGACGAGACAACCAGGCCACGGCCACCCCCATCATAATGCTTTCTTGGACCCAATGTCTGTGGGGGTATATCTAGGCCACCCTGTCTCCAGGGGACATAAATATGGAGGTCTGGTCCTCCAAGTTGGGGGTTAGGCAAGGGGCTAACCTTCTCTCCCTGTAAAAAACTTGTGGTTACGAAGGAACAACAATCAGTAAAATCCGGACAGACAAAATGGAATCGACTTGATACTGGTAATGGACTGAAACTGCTGAAGGTGGTTACTTGGAATGTGAGATCTCTATATAGGACAGGGGCCTTCAAGGAATTGGAAAGGCAGTGCGAAGAATATGACAGGGATGTGGTAGCTCTTCAGGAAGTTATGTGGTTAGGAAGCGGCACCTACAGAGGAAAATCTTACTTTGTGCTCTATAGTGGTGCAGAAGCACATGAGTTAGGTACAGCTTTTATGATCAAGTCCAAATTAAAGGGCACTTATGGATTTTCACCCAGTAAGTGATAGGCTCTGCACAGTGAGGTGACGAGGTAGGTTCTTCAATATTTCATTAGTTAACATTCATGCACCAACGGAAGAGAAGTCAGAAGATGTTAAAAGCAAGTTCTATGAGAAGTTAGATGAGGTCATAGACCATCTAAATAAGATGGATGTGAAGATAATACTTGGCAATGCCAATGCTCAGATCGGTAAAGAGGAGTGTTTCAAACCAATAGTTGGCAATTATAGAATTCATCAAGAAACTAATGACAATGGTGAGCGATTAGTGAACTTTGGAGCTGCCAAGGAAATGGCAATAATGAGTACATTTTTCCCTCACAAAAGAATCCATTTACAGACATGGAAAATACCTGGTAGTGATAACTGAAATCAAATTGATCATTTTTTAATTACCAAAAGGCACAAAAGATGGGTTCAAGATGTAAGATCACACAGGGGTCCTAACATTGATTCAGATCACTACCCAGTTGTAGCAACAGTAAGACAGCTGATTACAAGTGCTAATAATAAGGAAAAGAAGAATATTATGAAGTTTGACTCAGAGAAACTGAGAAAGGATAGGAAGTAAGAGCTCATTTCCAACAGCGAATAAAGGATGATATTGAAATGAAAAAGCACAAGGGGTATGGAGCCACGTTCTGTGGATGAAAATTGGATAGGGTTGAAGGAGACTATTATGAAATCGGCAGATGGCTTACTCGAGAAGGAAAAAAGAAATCAAACGCAATGGTTTGATAAACAATGCGAACAGATGATACAAATTAAAAACAATAAAAGGAGATTATATCTCACTAAAAAAACTAGTAGTAGTGAGGAGGAGTATCAAGAAGCTAGAAGAAATGCCAAAAAAAAAGTAATTAGAAAAAAGAAGGAGTTTCTCAATAACAGCCTTAAAATAATGGAAGAAGCACGAATAAAAAATGAAACTAGGAAATTTTACAAAGATGTACAAAACAACAGAATAAATAGAGAATGGACACAGCAAAATAAGTTTGTGAGAGACAAAGAGAATAATCTGCTCACAAATGATGAAGAGATTAGGACAAGGTGGAAGGAGCACTTTATTGACCTGCTAAAAGGAGAGGATGTTAATTGCACTGTATGCAAGGGGATGAGAGGTACCTAGGTGGAAATGGAAGGAGTGTCAGTGCCGCCAACATTAGCAGAAGTTTCAAGTACGCTATTTAAAATGAAGAATTATAAAGCCCCTGGGAATGATAATCTACCAGCGGAGGTGTTTAAATATGGTGGTAATGCACTGCTTGCAAACCTCCACCACTTTATCACTCAAATCTGGATGACGGAGAAGCTTCCAACAGAATGGAAAACAGCAGTAATCACTTCCCATCCACATCAAAGAAAATAAAGAAGTGTGTAGTAATTACCGAAGAATTAATCCACTTTGTGTTGCCTATAAGTTATTGTCTACTATGATATACAATAAAATTGCGCCTTTAGTGGAAACAGAAATAGGCGAGTACCAAGCAGGTTTTCGTAATAATAGATCTACATAGACCAAATTTTTACTTATAAACACATTATAGAGAAGACATGGGAATTTTCAATCCTAATCTACAATATTTTTGTGGATTTCCAAACCGCACATGACAGAATTTTTAGAAAGGCAGTTATTAAGGCTATGGAAGAAATGGGTGTTATTCCAAGAAAGCTCATAAGTTTAACAGGTTTGCTATTGGAAGAGACTCTGAACACAGTGAGAGTTAATGGGGAGCTTTCTTCAGAATTTGTGTGCAGGGAAGGTTTACGACGGGGAGATGCTCTCTCTCCGCTACTGTTTAATATAACTCTTCAGTTGGTTATGAAAGCTGCAAAGTTGACAAGAAATACAGGTACAATCTTCAGTAGATCTTTGCAAGTTCTGGGTTATGCAGATGACCTTGTGTTGATCGGCAGAACATTGAAGGAGCTGGAGGAGGCCATGAGAAGACTGGAGGTTGAAGCAGCTAAGGCCGGCTTAGTAGTGAACCCACAGAAAACTAAAGTGATGGAAATTTCCAGAAAGTGAAAGACCAATCTCAGTATACTATCAATAACAAGCAATATAATGGTGTGGATAGCTTCGTATATCTGGGAGTCCAAGTAAATGAAAGAAATGAGGATGTACAGGAGGTAAAGAGGAGAGTAAGACTAAGGTATGCTGCACTGGCAGAATTGAATAACCTTTTTAGAAGTAGAAATGTATCAAGACGAAGTAAGCTAAGAATATACAAAACAATCATCTGCCCAGTAGTGGCATATGGGTCAGAGACTTGGGTGTTAAACCAGACTGAAGTAGAGAAACTGGATGCTTTTGAAAGAAATGTCTTACGAAAAATTTATGGCCCAGTTAAAGAAGATGGAAGGTGGAGAAGAAGATGGAAGGTGGAGAAGAAGATGGAAGAAGGAATTATATGAACGTTGGGGAGGGGGGGAATGAACATGAAATGAAGTTATCAGATTACATTAGATTTCAAAGGCTTAAGTACACCTATTGAGGATGGAAGATGATCGGGCCCCTATTAGAATTTACAGGGCTAACTCATATACCACCAGCCCTAAAGGGAGAATTAAGAGGAGTGGAAGGATTGTGTGGAGGAGGACTTGAGGAGTATGAAGATAAGATTCTGTGAAGACAGGACAGATTGGAATGATATGTTGATTCAGGCCAGGGACTACCTAAGTCTGTAGTGCCTAAAGAAGAAAATGTGGACGTTCTTCCTACTATATCCTTTAAATTTAAGGAAATTGCTAACATTCAAGTTTGGAAATTGTGAAAACGTAAATATTTGATGAGTGGCGTAAATATTTAAGAACATAACTAAGATTTTTATCAACCATTGCCACCAACCATGAATAACTCTTCAGTTTTTAATTTCCGGAAAAAACTTCATTGTATGAGTTGCTGTCATAAATTTGCAGTTATGTCCATTGCCATTATACAGAGTGGGCCAGAAAAAAGGATTCATGAAAATTTTCTAAGTTCAATGGGGGCCAGTCATCAGTGAAAGAAAAAAATTACATTGTTGCAATAAAGGATTGACAATTACATGTGATTAAGTACCTCTCACCCCATTGGACCATACCCATCGAACTTATAAAATTTTCATGAATCCTTTTTTTTCTGGCCCACTCTGTATGTGGAGCACTGTATTTACCTAACCATCTAAATTATTTTTATATATTTATTGAAACTTCTATAAATTTATATAATGTGTAAATAATTATAGTAATCTCATTTCGTGAGTGTTTCGATCGACTCACGGACCTAGCGACAGCTAACTTGTGTTAACTGTGGCCAGTGAGCTAAAGCGACAATCATGCTATTGAAATGCTACAGGGAGGTTATCTTTGTTCAGGCGCTGTTTCACT
>JAHWFO010090898.1:1963947-1995162 GCA_023313115.1 Rhysida immarginata
TTCATAATTGTTGTGGCGTTTTGTTGTTGTCATTGTCTTTCCCATTGTTTTGTCCCCTTTGTTGCTCGAGATGTATGCTCTCCATCACTGAATTCCATTGCGAATGGATGCAGACGTTTTCATCATCGCCAACTATAGCTGACTATCAAATGGGAGCCCATGAAATGCTACCAACAGGTCAACAAACGTAGCGATAAGTAGATTACGCCTCCCCTCCCATTTCACCGAGTTCCCGAATACGTAACTGAAATTTTGTTGTCAGAAGTGGGATAGCGAGAACGTTATCCCATTCTGGAATATCCAGTTGCCGAACTGCCATCTCTTCGTGCAATATTCCATGTGAAAAGCGGCAATTTGGTAAGTGCGAAGCCACAGCCACCAGAGGACGCTGATTCCCATCACCAACTGTAAGAAGAGAAAGAATGCCATTCTCAACACAGGCTCCAGGGACAACCGGTGAATCCAGAATAAAAGATAAAAAGAGACTGTACCTATCTTGACAAAAAAAGAATCCAATATGGCAGCACCACCAGAGCTGATGCAGGGGTTGTCTAAAATGATAGCTTCTGCATTACACGTAGCAACAGACACGGCCGTAGCATAGCTGGCGACGGCGACCCCCGCTCCTGGTGCTAAGCGTGCTCAAGAACTCGCTTCCCCACGACCTCCCCCATTTACAATGCTGCCGTATCGTATGGACGATGAGATGTCTGTACGGGAATATTTTAAGAGATTCGAATGGGCGCTTCAGCTCTCCAATATTCCCCCGCTCAATATGCCGCCTATGCTCAAGTACATATGGGGGCAGAGCTGAACGGCATGCTGAAGATTCTAGCCAGCCCCCAAAGAACCAGAAACCATTACATATGATGAACTCAAAACGATTCTGACAAGCCATTTCGATCGTCCTCGGAACAAGTACGTGGAAAGCGTCAAGATTAGAACGGTGATCCAGAGCCCAGATGAATCAGTGGTCCAGTACGCACTTTGACTGCGAAAGAGCGCTGCCCATTGTCAGTAAGGGGACTTCCTAGACCATATGATGATCGAGAAATTCTTACACGGCCTTCACTCTCCCGAGACACGAGACGAGATCATCGCGAAGCAGCCGGATGAGTTTGATAAAGCGTACGCCATCGCACAGAGTTTAGAAGCCAACTGGGCCATTGGGAAAGCAGTGAGCCAGCCAATCACAGAAGACACCAATGAACTTGGTTACCAGTCTCCAACCACAAAATCGAACCATCGTGGGAGAAACCGCCAGAAGAAACTCCCAAGCCGCCAAGCAAACACGAGCAATGAGCGTCACCATTCCACAGCCAGTCACCACTCGACCAACGGAAATAAAACGGTAACGAAGAAACCGTGTGGCAGGTGTGGCGGTCAACATTGGGCAGATACCTGTCGCTTTAAGACCGCGACCTGTTACTCCTGCCATATGACTGATCACATCACAAAAGCATGTCGATCCAAGATCTAAGGGTCGTGTCATGCGTCGCCCAATGAGACTCAAGTGCCAGTGGATCGGGTGCAGACCCTAAACCAGCTGCAGGAGTCCTCGAATCAAGAAGCCATCCACCCAAACTTGATCGAACTTCTAATAGACGGGAAGACTCTGCAGATGGAGGTTGACATGGGAGCACCTTGGGGTATTATAGGTGTCACCCGCCTACGCAAGGTCAAGCCTCAAATACATCTGCAGAGGACCGACCGGCAATTACGGAGTTACACCGGTCACAAAGTGCGATGCCTTGGCAAAACAAAAGTCCTAGTTACCATCAGCAGCACCAGCCAGAAAAAGGACCTTTATGTGGTGAAAGGCACAGAGGAATAAGAAACAGAGGGGAAATTCCCTATAGCCGCAAGGGAAACTTTTCTGAGATCACGTGACGAAAGTCAACCAATGAAATTTTCCTTAAAAACACTCCTGGCTTCGCGGCACTACTGTTGGTTTCGTCATAATTACGTCATTCTCCCGCAAATGAGAGGCAAGTCATATATGACATCAGATAAATATGTTTCTTAATATTCTTTTCATCAGAATTATTTCAATAATATAATTCAAGTTATTAAAAACTTTGAAAACCGGTTCTACGATGCAAGGTAAACTATTATTGGGATGAAAAAATGAAATTATTATTGCATTACCACGATTTCTTATTGATGGTCTCTGTTTAACACGAGCAATGGTGAGCTAATATTAACATGAGTGCTTCACATGAGTGATCACATGACAAATCAACAAGACAATTTTTCGTTACTGTCGGAAATTTTACAAAAATTAAAAAAAAATCCTACCCACGATTTTAGGCTTACTTCATATCATTCTCTCAAAGATATAAAATGAGTAGTGACAATGTATTCCTTGATTCATATTTATTGATGAATTTATCAATGAATTCACATCCTATTAATTAAAAATTCACTCCGATAGCAATCGAGCGTGAGCATTCATCGACAGTGGCGGATTGAATCCCGATGGGCCGGACGGATGCCTTTACTTTCTCGTGATTGAGGGCCGCTTTAGCCGATTTTTGCTGGTACCTGCCCAGTACGATTTAGACTATCAGTCCGCCCATGTTCATCGATCAACGTGAGCACTGCATCTAAAAACTTCCCGCCCTTATCATTCTCATCGTTCACTACACGACCAACATTATCAACTTTCAAATCTGATCACGTTCAAGAGCGCCTGTTCACTTTTGCCACTTTCGCTTTGCAATAATGGCCGACAGTGAAAGCGTATACCACCTCGAAGTATGTTCCGAATGCGTTCATAGTTTTATAATGTATCTGAAGGCACAAAACACGTCAGGATACACGTTTTTTTTAGGATAAATTTTCCCTTTTAGGTGACAGCAACACGCACTCGTTACGCTCCCGCTACACAACTGCCAACTCCCGCCATGGAGTAAGAACCGCAGCCAGCTTATGATTGGCGAACGGCGCGCACACACACGGATATAGTGAAAACGGGAAACGAAATTTGTCTTTAAGGAGAACAAGTTGCCCCTATTGGCGTATTTCTTTTCTGCTTTTTATTTAAAATTTCTTATAGCTGGATACACGGTAGGGGAGAAGGAGCTGAAGATAAAAGCAAAGTTTGTTTTATATTTTTTATTTTTTAAAATTTTTTCTCTTAGTTTTCGAATTTTCTTTGAAGTTTCGTTTTTCTCGTACGCAGGTTTTTGCGTTTTAACACTCGTTTTTGCATTGAAATCTAATAAATCCCCACCAGATTATAATATAGGAAAATAAATAATAAATAATTACGCTTAAAACAGAAAGTTTAAAAACGTAACGAGTTTCTGTGGCAGTTAACTTTATCAAGAACAGATGAAGGTACGCTCTTGCTCTTATTCACTGATCGGACTTTTTATCTCGATGCTTGGGGCTGACTATTAAAAAGTTTCACGAGCACGTGCACGGGGCTGAAAGGTCACGAGAGCGCTTGAGAGGTGTTAGAAACACCAGTATTTTATTATATTTTATTATATATTATTATTATTATTATTATTATTATTATTATTATAAGCAAGAGCACGGTGGAGTATATCTTCCCCTCCATCGGAGGGGGAGAAATCAGCTTTTAAAGTTTAAACTAACAGCCAAGATTGAAAAGGCCTAAGAGCAATCGTGCAGGCAGGACTCGACGAAAAATGTATTCGGCGCTGGAGGAAATGTATGCAGAAATATATGTAAGAAATTAAAAATTTTCCCCACTAAAATGCGTATTTCTTTTATTGAAGCATATAAGAAAACTGTTTTTAGATTACCGATTGCATGTGTGGTGGTGGGGGGGGGGGAGGGGGGGGGTTTTTTTTTTTTTTTTTTTTTTTTTTTTTTTTCCGGCAGTAACGCCGCGGCGGCTAATATGCCGCAGCGTTACTGCCGAAAATTACGGTATATATTTTAACATTATACACGGTGATTACAAAAGAACTTCACACTTTTAAAAATTTATTACATCACAGCTATTCAGAATATAGACACACCACACACAGATTCTTAAAGAAAAACTCTTGAAGTTTATTGTGATACAGTTAAAGATGATCAATATGCCCCCCTGTCGTGACAATCCCGCATTAACATATCTCCATCAATCCCACGTATCGCTACCGTAATGCGTTCTATCAACTTGTCTAGGTCACGGGGAAAGGGTAGGGTGAAGACCTTGTCCTTTACAAACCCCCATAAAAAGAAATCAGACGGTGTGAGGTCGGGGCTTCCCGGTGGTCACTTTGCAAGTTTCCAGGTTATTGTTAGCTCGACAAATCCACCGCTGTGGGAGAGTGGCATCAAGAAACTCCCAC
The DNA here is from genome assembly GCA_023313115.1 of Rhysida immarginata. NCBI lineage: Eukaryota > Metazoa > Arthropoda > Chilopoda > Scolopendromorpha > Scolopendridae > Rhysida > Rhysida immarginata. Next base: position 1,968,261 of record JAHWFO010090898.1, read on the forward strand.
ACCTCTTGATGGGGGATTGTCACGACAGGGGTACATATTGAACATCTTTAACTGTGTCACAATAAACTTCAAGAGTTTTTCTTCAAGAATCCATGTGTGGTGTGTCTATATTCTGAACAGCTTTGATGTAATAAATTTTTAAAGTGTGAAGTTCTTTTGTAATCGCCCTGTATAAGAATTAATACATAAACTACATTATTATTTATTATTTTCAAAATTGTGTCACCACTAGCGCCACGAAAGTAGTATTGAAAAATGACGAAGTGATTTCCAATCACGCGGTAGAGTTTCCCATCTGTTTCTCTTCATCTGTGGTGAAAGGTAACTTCACAGGACTGATGGGCCACGACTGGATCTCCAGTTTTGTTCACAAAATGAGATTTGATAAACTATTCGTGCCCATCCAAGCCATCCAGGAGAACCAAGGCAAAGGTCTGCTCACCGAGGAACAGAAATCCCGATTAGACAGACTAATTAAAGAGTATGACCACATCTTCCAGAGCACAGCTGGGAAGCTGAAAGGGCCACCAGCTTCTGTCCACCTTGTGCCAGATGCCACCCCCGTATTCGACAGAGCAACAGACGTACCCCTTGCTTTACGGGAGCAGTATGCCAAAGCAATAGAGGAGAAGATCAATGCCGGCTTCTACGAGTGGGCATCGCCGACCCATGTAGTGGTGAAGAAATACGGAGGAGCACTATGCATCACGGGCAATTACAAACCTACAGTGAATAAGCAAATGATTGTAGACGAACATCCAATCCCCAAGGTAGAAGATATCTTTAACAAAATGAGAGGGGCAGCATGGTTTGTTCACCTTGATATCTCCAATGCGTACAACCATCTGCCAATCAATGCCAAATTTCGGGCGGTATTAACGGTGAACGTGCCGACGCATGGACTGGTCAGACCTACTAGGGCCGTCTATGGTGCTGCCAACATTCCAGCACTTTGGCAGCATCGGATGGAGCAAGTTTTCCGCGACGTGGAACGTCGTCAACTTCTTTGATGACATCATCATGTTCACCCCGACTTTCGATGGACTCGTTGGAGCGTTGTGCCAAACACTATATCGATTGGACAACCACAGCTTCAATCTTAACCGAAAAAAGTGTGTGCTCGCAGCCACTTCATTGACCTGCTTGGGACATGTGATAGATAAGAATGGTCTGCACAAGTCCAATGATCATATCATAGCCATCCAGAGGGCCCCAACACCGACATCTTCCGAGGAACTCCAACTTTTCCTGGGAAAGGCGACCTACTATAGTCCCTTCATTCCCAACCTGTCCGACGGAGCAAGACCACTTCGAGAAATGCTGGGCCAAGACAAGTTCGTGCGGACCAAGGAAGCCCAAAAGGCCTATCAGAAGTTGAAGAACACCCTCATCTCATCGCAGGTCCTTAAACAGAAAGACCCCTCTTTCCCAGTCATTCTCGCCACAGACACCAGCAGTTTCGGACTGGGGGGCCGTGCTAAGCCACCACCTAGCCAACAGATTAGAGAGGCCCTTGGCCTACGCCAGCCAGTCTCTTTCCAAAACAGAGAGACGATATCCCCACATTGACAAAGAAGCCCTAGCCATCGTATGGGCCGTGAAAAAGCTCTTCAATAACCTGTACGAGATTTGAGTGGTCTCCGACCACAAGCCACTGACACAAATATTCCACCCCCATAAATCTCTCCCGACCCTGTGCATCAGTCGCATGGCTAACTAATGCGGACTATTTGAGCAATTTTAAGTACGCCTATCGTCTATAAGCCAAGCAAATATCATAGCAATGCCGACTATTGCTCATATGTTACATCAATCAACACGGTAGAAGAGAAGGAAGAAGATGGATTTGAGGAATTTGTGGTCCACCAAATGTGTCAGTTGCCCATCCGTCCGGAAGATATCGCCAAAGCCCCCAAAACAATCTAAGACTGTGTCGGATCGTCCAGGAACTTGGACGAGGCCGAGACGTAACCCGCTCCGAGGACAAATACACGACGAGTGCTGGTTGCCTCATGTATGAATATCGTGTAGTGATCCCACCACCTGTACGGCAACCAGTCCTGGATGACCTCCACACAAGCCATCTAGGAATGGGCAAGATGAAAGGCCTCGCCCGCTAGTTTGTGTACTGGCCTGGCATCGGCGCCGACATTGAACGCACCGTCAAATCATGTGGCGATTGTGCGACTTTCTCCAGCGCACCTCCCCAGTACCGAGTTCACCACTGCGTGTATCCCAAGAGCCACGGGAGAGGATTCATGTAGATTACGCCGGACCAGTATCGGGGAAAATGCTCCTAATAATTGTCGATGCATACAGCAAATGGGTGGAAGTCAAGGTAACTTCGTCGACGACTGCAATAGCCACCATTGACATCCTGGATGAACTGTTCGCGAGATACGGGATATCGATTACAGTAGTCTCCGACAACGGTCCCCAGTTTTTTGCCGACGAATTTGCAACTTACCTCAAAGTGCGAGGAGTAAAGTTCCATAAGCGCACAGCACCCTATCACCGATACACAAACGGTAAAGCCGAAGGATACGTACAGACTATTAAAAGTGCTTTGAAAGCCATGGGGACCACCCCAGCCAGTTTGCAATGAAACTTAAACGTATTTTTGGAGCAATATAGGAGAGCGCCCCATGCCACCATGGAGGAGTTTCCTGCTAAGTTATTCCTAAGAAGGGAATTATTCACTCGCCTGGATATGTTGCAGCCACAAGACCTAAGCCAGCGCGTTCAAGAGCTGCACTAAGCCTCGTTCACGCCAAAATTTAGGTCCCTACTAGAAGGTCAAGCGGTGTATGTGTCGTCAGGAAGTCCCTCGCAGAAAAGATGGCTACCCGGTATTGTCAACCTTCGCCTAGGAGACCTTCACTATGAAGTGGCGGTTGGCAACAAGTGCTCAAAACGACACAGATCAACTCAAACCACGTGACATAGAGCTTCCTATTGTGCCCCGCGGCGACGAAACAAGGAAACCTAGAACACCTCGTCGGGTGCGCTTTACAGAGTGCGCTCCCCAAATAGCGGATCACGCACTTACTGAGGTGATTCCGGTTGCAGCTGAAAATGAACTGACAGGCACGGCAGCAACTCCAAATCCAGCGGAAGACATTCCGCCGCTCGACCCAAATGACTCCACCGTTCCAATCGAGCCGCATCAGCCAGATGTGGGAAATGGCGAACCTCCAGCTTCTCAAACACAGACGCCACTCACCGTCGAGATCAACCGAGGCGGGATCCAGAAACCCTCCGATGCTCTGGTCGCACACGGCAGCCGCCCAGCGGTATTCCCCGTAGCTTAGTGCGATGAAAGGAAGGTCGTCTTGGCGAACAACAACTAATTGTTGAGCTCACGAAATTCATAATTGTTGTGGCGTTTTGTTGTTGTCATTGTCTTTCCCATTGTTTCGTCCCATTTGTTGTTCGACATGAACGCTCTCCATCACTGAATTCCACTGCGAATGGATGCAGACGTTTTCATCATCGCCAACCACAGCTGACGATCAAATGGGAGCCCATGAAACACTATCGACAGGTAAACAAACGTAGCGATAAGTAGATTACGCCTCCACTCCCACTTCGAGTTCCCGAATATGAACACTAACTGTAATTTACTGTTGACGTTGTTGAATGTGTACATCGACATGTTGTATGAGGGTTGGGGCGTAAGTCATGGCAACTATTTTTTTTGTGAGAATTCGACCGTGGGTGGAAAATGTGAAATATATAGATGAAAGGACAAGGAATGGAGGAAATGTACGGACATTTAGCAACACAGAAATATTTTGCTCTTCATGTCTATTAAGGTAGTTGATATAACATTACAACTTTCATGTTCCAGAATCATTACAGCACACATACCCGTTCTAAAGGGCCTCAAAGTAGTCCCCTGAACGTTCACAGTACGCTGCCAACGATGTGACAGGCGCCCATATCATCTGCTTCACCATTTCTCTCACCATGTGGAAATCTGGTCATCTCCTGTTGCACAATATTTGCAATGTCCATTCGTGTCCGAAGCTGTCTACCACGTAATGGTTCCTTACCGTCCGTATAAGGTCAAAATCACATCGAGAAAAGTCCGGAGAGTATAGTGGGTGCTCCAATTCTTACCAAACTCAGCGGAGACCGGCTATAATGATATACGAGCGTTGTTCAACTCTGGTTACATCTATCCTGCATGGCGGGATGACTAAGAACTGATTTAACATTGTTCTCCATGCAACAAAAGGAAATCGCAGAGCCATCTGGTGTTGTGGAAATATACTATGAATGAACGGTTTTCTCGAGACCATTTTGTGATGAATGACATTTTGTGATACCATCCCTTAGCTATGAGAAAAAAAATAGTTGCAATGACTTATGCCCCAACCCTCGTATTATCATGTTATAGCTCCGCAAATACCACGATACCTGATCTACCCATACAGGATCGAAACAGGCTGCCACTATCTTTAAACAAGCAGGATCGGTTCTCAGGAAACTTGTGTCGGCAGTCAACAAGTGGGCATTGTTGAGCTGCAGACACGGAAACTTTCGTGACAGCGTCTTCAGCCATTGTTCGTTGTTACATCTTACAATAATGAAGATGTTGTGAAGCAACCAAGCTACGTACGAACGCAGTATTCCTTGTCGTTTTCTAGAGACAATCGTCGTAGCCATAAAAGTCCGGTAGCCACAATTATCTAAGGTAAATGCTTTCCCTATTACATTTATTCTAAGTAGCGACATAATAGTGGTGTCAGAAGTGGGATTCCGACACAAATTGGAATCCTCGTGGGAAAAACACGCCCAGCCAAAAAAAACACGATCGTTCTGAAAAAAAAAAACGAACGCCAAGCGTCAAAATAAGAACAGCCATAATAAGGAAGTGCATCATATAAGACATTGAAACCACTTACCTTGAAAGACTATCCATAATAGATCCACCATGGCAGTTCATGCAAGAGCTGTCAGAGATGATAGCCACAGCTCTCCACACAGCAACCGATACAGCGATCGCACAAATGGCGACTGCACCGATGACTTCCGGAGCAGACACTCAGGAGAACTTCCCCCCTCCAGAGTTCCCCCGTTCGTGATGCCAGCCTACCGGCCCGAGGAGGAAACGACCATAGCGGAGTATTTTAAACGATTCGAGTGGGCACTCCAACTGTCCAGCGTTCCAGAGAACATGTATGCCGCATACACCCGTGTCCAGTTGGGAGCGGAATTAAATGAGGTCCTGAAAATCCTCATCAGCCCACAAGAACCAGAATCCATCTCCTACAAGGAAATCAAAAAAATTCTGACTATGCATTTCGACAGGCCGAGAAACAAATACGTCGAAAGCGTCAAATTCTGCAGCATCGTTCAAGATGATTTAGAAACAGTGGCACAATTTGCGCTACGACTGCATAAAGGCGCCACCCATTGCGAATACGGCACGTTTCTGGATAGAATGCAAATCAAACAGTTCCTCCATGGATTGAGGTCACCTGGGGCAAAGGATGAAATCATCGCCAAGCAACCATAGAAATTTGATGTCACATTCGAGATAGCCCAAAACCTGGAAGTCACCTGGGCAATAGCCAAAGAAATGACAGCGACCAATATCCCCAGCCTGCCATCCAGTGAACCAACGAATCATTTGGGGTATGAAAAACCCTTAACAAAACAGGTACCACATGGTCAAGTCCAAAGAAGGAATGTATCGACCCGAAGTAAAAATCATGAGTCACCCAAGTCCCTGATCGAAAGTAGCCCCACTACGAGAAGCAAGTCTCTTCCAAGGAAACCATGTGGAAGATGTGGAGGCCAACACTGGGCCGACACCTGTCGATATAAAACAGCAACTTGCTTCTCTACCGAAAAACTGGTCATCTAGCCAAATATTGCAGAACCAAAACCAGGAACACGAAGCGTTCCACCACCAACGATGTGCCAGTTGACAGAGTACAGACACTCAGCAAAATACATGAGGATACCGTACAGCATGTGTGCCACCCAAATGTCATCGAGGTGAAGATCGATGGAAAACCTATCGAAATGGAGGTCGACACCAGTGTGCCATGTGGAATCATGGGCATCTCCAGGCTTCATAAAATTAAACCAAGAATACACCTGGAAAAATTAGATCGGAAATTCAAGAGCTACACCGGTCACCAGGTTTGCTGCCTGGGGAAGACGAATGTGCGTGTGTCGGTGGGGAACACAACGCAGCAACTAAACCTTTATGTAGTAGAAGGCGATTCCACTGGTCTGATGGGACGTGATTGGTTGGCAACCTTCGCAAAAGAAATAGACTTTAAACGTTTATTTTCACCAATACAAGCCATTAAAGAAGAAAAAGAAGGTACACTTACCCGAGATCAGAAAGTTCAATTAGACAGTCTACTTGAGGAGTTTGCTTGTCTCCTCAAATCGACAGCACGGAAACTGAAAGGACCCCCGGCTCAAGTACATCTGGTCCCAGAGGCAACCCCGATTTTCGCAAGGGCAAGAGATGTGCTCCTCGCCCTGCGAGACAAATACGCCAAAGCAACTGATACCAAGCTGCGAGAAGGTTTGTATGAAAAAGTAGACTTCTCAGAGTGGGCATCACCAACGCATGTGGTCGTAAAGAAGAATGGTGCGCTTCGGATCACAGGAAACTACAAACCAACAGTCAACAAACAAATGATCATCGATGAGCACCCAATACCAAAAATTACAGACATTTTCAATAAAGTGAGAGGTGCAGCGTGGTTCAGCCATTTAGATATAACCGACGCCTACACTCACCTGCCAATAGATGAGAAGTTCTGAAAGATGTTGACGCTAAACAAGCCAACGCATGGACTCGTAAGGCCGACCACAGCCGTATATGGAGCAGCCAATATTCCCGCTCTGTGGCAACGACGTATGGAAGAGGTATTCCAAGGGGCATCCAACCTAGTCAATTTTTTCGACGATATAATCATCTTTGCACCCCATTTCAACGACCTACTCCGAGCACTGCGTGAGACAATGGAACACTTGAAAGCGTTTGGCCTACATTTAAATAGAAAAAAAGTGTTTTCGTTTCCACGGCTCTCACTTGTTTAGGCCACATCAATGCCAAATGCATTGAGGCAATCCAGAAGGCACCCAGGCCAGCAAATACAGAACAACTACAACTGTTCCTGGGAAAAGCCACTTATTATAATGCCTTCATACCAAACTTGTCGCACCAAGCAAAGCCATTGTGAGAAATGTTAGGCCAGGAAAAGTTCGAGTGGTCCCCAGAAGCCAAAATTGCCTACGAAGACATAAAAAAAGACTTTAATCTCGCCACAAGTCCTCATCCAATACGACCCCTCGTTGCCATTGAAACTAGCGACTGATGCCAGCAGCTACGGCCTCGGAGCATCCTCCCACCGAACAACTAACGGACTCGAAAGACCCATAGCAAATAGGTAAGGAAGCGCTTGCCATAGTATGGGCAGTTAAAAAATTCTTCAATTATTTATACGCCCGGAAGTTCGAGTTGGTTACCGACCATAAACCACTCACTCAAATCTTCCATCCCCACAAGACGCTTCCAACATTATGGATCAGCCAAATGGCAAATTACGGAATTTCTTGCAGAATTTCAATTTTGCCATTACATATAAACTGGTTAAACAGCACACCAATGAAGACTACTGCTCGAGACTTTTGGCCGTCAACAAAGTGGAAGAGGAGGAGGAAGATAGTTTTGAACCGTTCTCCGTCCATCTTTAGAACCAGCTTCCCATTAGATCAGAGTTCATCGCGAAAGCCACCAGGAGTGATCCGAGATTGGGTAGGATCGTACAGGAGCTTAAGAGCGGATATGATTTAGTCCGAGCTGGATATAAATCACCCGAAGACCGCTATACCATCAGCGCCGGATGTTTGATGTTCGAACACCGGGTGGTGAATCCTCCATCCTTGCGGCAGCCCATACTGGACAATCTACACACCGGACACCTGGGAATGGGCAAAATGAAGGACCTAGCCCATTCATTCGTCTACTGGCCGGGTATCAATGGAGACATAGAACACATTGTCAAAATGCGTGTTGAGTGCGCGACCCATTCAAACGCACCAGCACCATACAGACTCCACCATTGGGAATACCCAAAAGGACCCTGGGAGAGAGTCCATCTTGATTACGCAGGACCCATGGCAGGACAGATGCTCCTAATCATTGTTGACGCCTTCAGCAAGTGGGTAGAGGTGAAACCGACAACGGCGACAACTACGGGAGCCACAACGGCAATTCTAGATGAACTCTTTGCAGCATATGGAGTGCCGTCCACCGTCGTTACAGACAATGGTCCCAATTCACCTCGACCGAATTCTCCACTTTTCTGCAAAAACGTGGTGTTAGATTTCATAAACGTACGGCGCCATATCACCCCGTCACTAATGGAAAAGCGGAGCGCTACGTGCAGACAGTTAAACATGCTTTGAAAGCAATGGGCACGTCACGAATGACACTAAATATAAACCTAAATATCTTCCTGGAAAGATATCGTCAAGCACCACACGCCACTACCGAGGAATCCCCGGCCAAGCTCTTCTTGGGAAGAGAGTTGTGCACGCGACTGGATTTGATGTGTCTGCAAGAAGTAGGCCAACGTGTTCAGCATAAACGAGAGCCAAGTGATGCCGAAATACCGACCCTGCAAGAGGGACAGGCAGTGTACGTACACCTGGGGAGACCTACCTGCGAGAAATGGGTGCCAGGCGTTGTGTTGCACAGAATAGGCAACCTGCACTATGAAGTAGCCGTGGGCGAGGAACGTTCGAAACGACACGTCGATCAATTAAAGCCACGTCTGTTGCGTTCGAACAGAGCTCGCACTGTGCCTCGTCGGTCGGAAGCACGTGACAGCCACGAATCATGAGCTCCGGAATTGACAAGTGTGTCACGACCGCAACAATGAAGAAGAACATCCTCGTCGACGAGTGCGCTTCAGCGGTGAGGACAGCAACAGACAACCGTCAAACCTAACGCCGGCCGTTCATGAGCCAGAGCGAGCCGAGCAAAAGCAATATGATGAACAGGACTATATGCCAGAGCCAACACAGCCCAAATCAACGGCCCCTGCGCCAGCTGAGAAACCTGCTCACCCACCAGTGGTCGCCCGTCCTCACCGAGAACAGGAAGTGCCCGTCGCTCCTCGGCGCTCGACACGCGAACGTCGTCCGCCCCAGCGGTATTCTCCCCAGCTTTAGTGCGGCGGGAGGAATGTTGTGTCGGCAGTCAACAAGTGGGCATTGTTGAGCTGCAGACAAGGAAACTTTTGTGACAGCGTCTTCAGCCACTTGTTCGTTGTTAATCTTACAATAATGAAGATGTTGTTGCGAAGCAACCAAGCTACGTACGAACGCAGTATTCCTTGTCGTTTTGCTAGAGACAGTCGTCGTAGCCATAAAAGTCCGGTAGCCACAATTATCTAAGGTAAATGCTTTCCCTATTACATTTATTCTAAGTAGAGACATAATAGAACTGTACGACCTCAAATGCTAAGGTTGTTTCATGGGGCCCGGTACTCCTTCTCGTGAGGTTCTCGGCTCTACTGAAACAGGCGAGACCACCTGACGAAAACCTATCAAAATGATTCAGAGAGAGAGAGAATCTACTATCACGAGGACTGTGAGTCACCCTTTTAATGAACGGTGGCGGTGGCCATGATTTTATTAACGAACTGCTGACCAATAGTGCGATAGAGCATTCTGTGACGTACAACATCTTGGAGTAGAGTGGGCTGAAGAAGGAACCGCTGATAACACTGGGGAACAAAAAAAATTTTTTTTCTTGGTGCCTGGAATGTTAGAACTGATTTTGATTATATTTGATGTGTTGATTCAAAATATGAAAACAGTTTCTCTCTATCAGCTATAGTTTTTGAGATACAGCACCACTAACTTAATGCGCTTTTGTTATTTGTTATGGTACAGAGGTGCGACGTTGATATAATAAGTCTGGGAAAAAGTTCATGGCGTTTTTCCTGATAGATGGCCACGAATTTTACTTAAAAAAACGTCATGATTATCAGCGCCATAATTATCAAAAAAGAGCGTACCTTGGATTCTTTGGCGTTAAGCTTGGTGACCAAGACAAAACGTGGGCACCACTTGTTGTGTGTAAAATTTTTATGGAACACTTATGGCAATGGACTAATGGACAAAAGAGAAGTCTGAAATTTGGTGTGGCGATGGTTTGGAGGGAACCCAGAAACCACAATGATGACTGCTATTTCTGTATTGTGCAACGTTGCGACGTTAATATCTCGAAAACTAGACCTGATGGAACAAATATAAAGTTATTTTTGAATTCTGCACCCTAAAATTACCTAAGAACACTTGAAAAATCGCCGGCACCAAAATGTGTGTTGACCTGTGTAATAGCTTTAACAGGTGAAGTACGTGCTAATTTATGAATGAAAATAAATGTGACTGGTTAAGTTTTGTTCAGAAGGGTTAGAATATTAATTTCAAATGATTGAACAAAGGCTGGTTAATTTAAAGCCATGAACTCAATCCACTATGTTTTTATCGGATAATTTTTACCGACCTGTGATCGATTTACCTTTTCATAAAGTACGAAGTGTAAAAGAATTTTTTTATAAAAAGGTAAGAAGCAAATATAAGAGAAAATATGTATAATATGGATGGATTGTATTGGCTATCCAACAAAATTTATTCTGCTACTCATCTACAACTGTGAAACGGGAGCAGTTTTATTTTGGGGGGGGGGGGGGGGGATTTTTATTTATAGAAGAAAGAAATTCAACTCTATTTATTGTACGAGCCAATTGTACTTATTTATACAAAATTAATAGTAAAATAGAGTCGTATTATTATTTGTTTTTTTTTTCTATATTAATATTACCCGCCCCCCCCCCCCCTCCTCAAGTGAAATGAGAAATAGCTTCAATAACCTCGTGAGCGTAATGATTTTTGGTTGATAGCCAATACATCCATATATTTATATTTGAACGATAGCAATACATATTTTATACCTTTTTATAGGAAAATTCTGTTACACTCAATACTTTTTGAAAGGGTAGATCGATCGCAAATCAGCAAAAATTATCCAATAAAAAAGCAGTGGATTGAGTTCATGGCTTTAAATTTCCAGCCTTTGTTCAATTGTTTTCTAACAGTGAAATTAATATTCTAACCCTTCAGAACAATAATTAATTAGTCACATATATTTTTATCTTGATAGGTTTTCGTGAGGTGGTCTCGCCTGTTTAAATAGAGCTGAGAACCTCACGAGAAGGGAGTCCCGGGCACCATTCCTTCAGCCCACTCTACTCCAAGATGTTGTGATGGCATAGAATGCTCAATCGTGCTATTGGTCAACAGTTCGTTAATAGAACCATAGCTGCCGAGTTACTAGTTCATTAAAATGAGATTACTAATAATTATTTACATATTTCTTTAATAAATTTATAAAAGTTTCATTAAATGAAAAAATTAAAATAATTTGCATAGTTATATAAATAATAAAATTACTATCTAAATTACTATATAATATATACTGAGTGAGCCTATTATTATGACCACCTGATATGTTTATGCAAATGCATGCACGGACGTCGCCACAATGTTGCTAGCGGGCCGGACCAATATAAAAAGGGAAGCTGATTGTTGTCGACAACAGTAGACGTATTCCATTCTTCAACTATGGGTAAATGACGCAATTTAACAGCCTTCGAACGCGGCATGATTGTAGGTGCTCGGAGCTATGGAGCGAGTATCAGCGAAACAGCAGCATTGGGTGCTCAAGAGCAGCCATCGTTAAAGTATTTAAAGACTGGACGGTTAGCTGGAAGACGGGGCCTGAACGTTCGCGTTGTGGCCGCCCATGGATGGTTGATGATCGGACAGAACGGATAACAGAAGGGCAACTGTGCATCAAATCACTGATGACCTTAATCAGGGGTCCTCCAAAACGGTCTCTGAATGTACTGTCCGCTGCACGCTGCAAAGCATGGGATACAGAAGCCGAAGACCTGTCAGCACACCTTTGCTGTCTGCAGCCAACAAGCGGAAATGACTCCAATTCGCTCAGGAGCACAAGGACTAGACTGTCGAGCAGTGGAAACAAATCATGTGGTCTAACGAGTTACGATTCCAGTTATATCATGCAGACGGCCACGTGAGAATCTAGTGGAAACAGCACGAAAGCATGTACCCCAGTGCGATATAACCCTTTAGGCCAGTGCGGGCAGTGTTATGGTCTGGGGAATGATTTCCTGGCATGCGTTAGGTCCGTTAATATGTGTTGAACAATGTCTGGGTGGCACGAATACCTCCGTATCATCGCCGATCAAGTCCGCCCCGTCATGTTGATGGCGTACCCCAATGGAGATGGCTACTTCCAGCAAGACAATGCACCATGCCACAGAGCTCATATTGTGCAGGAGTGATTCCAGGAAGATGAGGGGGACTTTACCTTACTTCAGTGGCCCCCACAATCCCCAGATCTCACTCCAATTGAGTATTTGTGGGACGAAGTCGAACGAACCATCAGACGGCTGGCTCCACCACAGTCCAATCTAGCACAACTAGACAGTGCTATCCATCAGGCATGGTGTCAGATTCCTCCCACCACCTTCCAACATCTCGTGGAATCGATGCCACGAAGAATCACCACAGTATTAAAGTCAAAAGGTGGCGCAACGAGATACTGACAGGGTCGTCATAATAATATGCTCACTTAGTGTCCTATGAGACGCTAAAACGAAGTATTTCGATCTTTTTTTTTTTGTTCTATTCATAACTGCCGATAATGATTTTTTAATTCAGAAAAAATTATTTTTTTAGGCCGCATTCCTGAAATTTTCGATTTTTTGGGATTTAGAGCTGCAACCTATATACGTAAAAATACTGTAATTCAAATAACTTTGGAAATGCACTTCTGTATGACGGTTTTACTAATAGTCTATACATTTCTTCTAGGGTTTGTTCCTTTTCATTAAAATCTGAGGTCAGTTTTTTTAACCTATTCCACTCATCCATCAGCATATCCTGGTTCATCTTGAAGAAACTTAAAGTCTGTATTTCCTCCAACCCATATAGAGATGCAAGTAGACAACTGTTGTTGTTTGTTAAATCCAACACTGCAAGAGCTTGCAATACATCCGATGCCTGAAATCTTTCTGAAGCTTTTCTTCAAGGGATGTGAGAAATTTGATTCTAATGTGACATCTAAAGGCCTGTGGCATGTCATTGGTCACACTTGATTAAATGTTTCCAACAGCTCTATCACTAAAGAACCATGTCATTCATCAAGACATTAGTGCAATTAAGTGTGTCTACAACCTTGAATCACATAATTTAGTTTTGTGTCTGCAATAACTCTTTAGTTTGTATAATATTTTTATGTCCAGTCATCATGACCCATCCCTCATGAGATAACCTTATCAATGATCCCTATATAAGCTAAATTAAAATAAAAGTGCAAATTCTTAAAAGATCAGTCAACATATTATTTACAAAATACGAGGGTTGGGGCATAAGTCATGGCAACTATTTTTTTTCTCATAGCTAAGGGATGGTATCACAAAATGTCATATGTCTCGAGGAAACCTTTCATTCATAGTATATTTCCACAACACCAGATGGCTCTGCGATTTCCTTTTTTTGCATTGAGAACAATGTTAAATCAGTTCTTAGTTAACCGCCGTGCAGGATGGATGTAACCTGAGTTAAACAACACTCGTATATCAATATAGCCGGTCTCCGCTCGTGCTTAAGGAGCACCCACTATACTCTCCGGACTTTTCTCGATGTGATTTTGACCTTATACGGATGGTAAGGAACCATTAAGTGGTAGACAGCTTCGGACACGAATGGACATTGCAAATATTGTGCAGCAGGAGATGACAAGATTTCCACATTGTGAGAGAAATGGTGAAGCAGATGATATGGGCGCCTGCCATATCGTTGGCAGCGTACTGTGAACGTTCAGGGGACTACTTTGAGGCCCTTTAGAACGGGTATGTGTGATGTAATGATTCTGTAACATGAAAGTTGTAATGTTATATCAACTACCTTAATAAACATGAAGAGCAAAATATTTCCGTGTTGCTAAATGTCCATACATTTCCTCCATTCCTTGTCCTTTCATCTATATATTTCGCATTTTCCACCCACGGTCGAATTCTCACAAAAAAATAGTTGCCATGACTTATGCCCCAACCCTCATAGTAAAGCAAAATACATTGACTAAAAATAAAAAATGAAGCACCCAGAAGGAGTGGTTGAATGTGAATGTAGCCACATATGATGAAAGAACATGTGACTTTATTGTACTGATTACAATATTGGATGAAACAGACAAAGCCGTTGGCAGTACAGGTGGAATGTAGGCACCAGATCAGTAGGGTGTGGCACCCCCTCTGGCCCCAATGCATACCCTTATATGGTTCGGAATGGTGTCAAACAGCCTTTGGATCCTCTCCTGAGGCAAGTCAGTCCACAGTTGTTGCAGCTGTCCCTCCAGATCCCTTAGGTTGGTGCAGAGTTTGTGAGAAGTTCTACATAGAACTTTCATCCCGTAACTTCGCTGTTCGTTTTAAAGAACATATGACATTATTTCACAAGAAAGATAAGTCCCATTATGCAAACCACCTCGCCATCACAGGACACGCACCTAAGAAATGTGAAGAAGTGATGTCCATTCTTCACCTTTGTGATGACCCTTTTAAAACTGTAACTCCGGAATCCATAGAGATTTAAAAAGCCAAGAACTCATCTCCTGACCTCCTCCTTAACTGTCAAACAGATTTCGAACATCTTTTCCATTCTTAATTCCATCTCAGATTTACTGTAATTTTCTTTTTGTGTTTTGTTATCTTATTCGTTAATGGATCAGCCCTTCTTTATTTATTTATATCTATCATTTTTTATTTATTCTATATTGCCTCATGGGGGGAGGCCGTGGCCTGGTGGGCTTTCACTGAACAAATAACTACAGGGAAGTTAAGCAACATCAGGCACGGCTAGTCACTGGATGGGCGACCATCAGTGAGACAGGTTCTTCACCCCACCTCCCCCCGGCTGTTATGACCATCATACAGCAGTCGTTAATCCAGGTCCATCCAGGGACCCAACTCGTCGGCCTCGGGCCATACAGGCCCTGGATGGACGTATTGGATTACAATAAATAAAAAAATTAAAAAAAATAAAATTTATTATCCAATCGCTATTTTTCTGTTTTATCCAGTTAGTGTATTTCTATATTTTTTTATAATGTACCCAAGGTGGCTAGTGACCAGGAGAAGTCGGGGATTTTGTTTTTGTAACCGGGAAAAGTCATAGAATTTTACTTTTCATTCTTATCAAATCAACGTATACCTATGCTGTTTATTTTGCTTCTACCTTCATTGTACCCAGATCAGATTACTCTTTGCTTTTATCTTGCCATTCATTTGTATTTTATCCAATCATATTACTCCACTGTACCATATTTTCTGTATATAAGGGCAAGAAGCCTCTAGTGTAGTTTATATCCTTGATAAAGCCGGGAATAAATGGTGAAACTAGTCGGAATCTCTGTTCTCCCTTTATTGTATTGTAATGTCTCTACCAATTTCGTTGATAGACACAGTACTAAGGAAACCGATTTTGATGAAATAGTAAAAATACCTAAACACCAGGTTATCATAAAAAGTAAATATATTTTTTCAATTAAAACAAATAAAGAATTTAACGATATAAAACTAGACTGGTAGCTGATGGATCCAGACAACGAATAGGAAGAGATTACGACGACTCTTATAGTCCAGTCATGAAAGCAGAATAGATCAGGGTATTATTATCTATTGCTGCTATGAATAATTATATAGTGAAATTGGCTGATGTTGAAACGGCTTATCTTAATGTGAAATTTGAAAGAAGTACTTATGGAAGCACCGGATGGCTTGGAAATATAGAGAACATACTTTGAGAATATCCAGAAGCTTATATGGATTGCCCAGCGCTGGAAGATGCTGGTTCAATAAGTTGAACAAAATATTAAAAGATGTAGGATTTTAAAGATGCAAAGCTGATCCTTGTGTGTTCGTAGGGGATAATTATAAAGTTTTGTCGCTATAGGAGTTTACGTGGACGATTGTCTAATTACAGGATCATCTGATGAAGTCACTGAAAGATTGATTACCAAATTAAAAATAAAGAGAATTATCGGGAAAAATGAATTTTTTGAATATTGAGATTGAGAAGGAAACTAGGAGGCTATATACTGAAACAAGGAAATATATTCAAGAGATACTCAGAACATTTAATATGGGAAATTGCAATATGCAAGGACACCTGGAGTATTAGGCTTTAAACTTGATGATTATGAAAATTCACCGAAAATAGATGAAATGTTTTATCAAGAGATTTTGGGAAGCTTGAACTCTCTAGTGACTAGCACACGACCGGATTTAGCATACACCTTAAGTAAAATGTCACAATACGCAAAAGATCCAAGAGAGATATACTTTCATGCCTTAAAAGAGTATTATGTTATCTTCAGGATACAAAAAACATGAAACTGTGATGCAACCTTTGGAGTTTGTGAAGTATCTTATCAATTTTGCTGCGAAGTAATTACTGGCCCCAAGAATCTTTAAGGTTTCATGTACCCCTCGTTGCACACTGTTTATTCACCCCTTTTTTCTTTTATCTGACCTTACAAATGATCTTATAGTGGCTGCTTTATTAATGCAAATGAAACAACACTATGAATACCCTCGCACTTACCTGCTCGCCGTTACGCTCTTCCCATTCTCATTCTCTTTCGACTCTAAGCTCATGTACTACAATCTTAAACAATAGTGTCCCTGTGCTTAATCAATAACTAAATGTGGCAACTGAGTTATATGAGAGTCATACAAATGAAAACGAAAATTATTAATTTTATCCAAAGTGTAAACAAGGAATTTAAAAATGCTCTCCAAATGCATTAAGGCAATTATCCAACTGTGTAATAAGGCATGTAATTCTTTTATGGAAGAAGTCTTTCATTTGTGTGTGGAACAATTCTAAAACCTCTTCCTTGACTTCATTGTCCGACTGAAACCTGCACCTTTCAGATGTTTCTTGAGATCCCCAAACACGTGAAAGTCACATGGGGATAAGTCAGGGCTATAAGGTGGATGCTGCATTGCTTCCCAGTTGAACTTTCTGATGAGGTCTACCGTTGCATTCAAGGTGTGAGGACGCGTGTTGTTGTGGAGAAGAAGTACTCCTTTTGTAAGGACGCTTGCATTTGATGGCCGCGCGCAGTGCCTTCAATGTTTCCCCATATTGTACTGTGTTAACTGTGGTGCAGTTTTCAAGAAAGTCCAATAAAATCAGGCCTTTGCGATCAAAAAACATGGTCAACATCATCTTCCCCGTGTTGTTTGCTATTGGTTTTGATTTTTTCGGGGATGGTGACCCATAATGCTTCTATTGACGATTTTGACATTAGCTTTCGGGCTGGAAATGAAAGCACCAAGTTTCATCCCCTGTAACGATTCTGTCGAGAAAACTCTCTCCTTCCTATTCATAGAGAGTCAAATGTTGCAGGGACATGGCCATTCGAACTCAGGGACATGGCCAAAGTTGTCAAATTTTGTCAAATGATGTAGGACCTATTGTGCACAGATTTTTCTGTAGTGCAGATGGTTCCTGATAATGGAGTGAACAGTTCCACGACTAAGGCCAGTTTTAGCAACCAAGACATCGATTGTCACTCTTCTGTTTTCCTTTAAGACAACGTCAATTTTGGCTTTGGAATCATCTGTGATGGTGCGGTTTGCTTGTCCAGGTCTTTGATCATTTTGCAATGATGACATTCCTTCCGAAAACCTCTTGCTCCATGCCCAAACAAGAGTGAAGGTTAGGCAGTTATTTACATAAACGTTCTGCATACGACGATGAATTTCAGAAGCTGAAACTTTTTCACATAGCAAAAAACAAAATACTGCTCTTTGTTCCCGTAATGTATGGATTCACAATTCTTGCTTCTACAGGCGTCGCCGACTCTTCCGATCTCTCTGCTTACAGTTGTGGGCTTCCTTCCATCTCGTGGCTTGTGCGATGCTTGTCTCTTATGTTCCCAACTTTCAGGAGTTGAATTGGTGATCAGTGCGCCTAGGTCTGGTGGACAGGTGCTCGCCGGTTGTTCCGTGCTTCTCCACGCTTACAGCCCTGGTGTTAGTGGTTCTAGCTATGGACAACGAGCCAGGTAGGTACGTGCTGCTGGGTGCCCCAACACTTAAGGATACCAGCTGCATATTCACGGATCTTAAGGGATCTACGAAGGCATACTTTATCTTAGTCTATAAGGAATCTCGTGAATACCCACTGCGTCCTCCCTCAAACGGTGTTGTGCCCCGCACTCGCTCCGGTCACCTGTCGCTTAAACCTAACCCCTACGCTACTGTGCGATTCACTCGGCTTGGATTGTCCGGCAGCTCAGCTCCCTGTCTCTGTTCTCATTCCCAGCTGCTCTTGCTTCCTCTCTCAAAATTTTGTTGACGTCGTCTCTCTTCCACAATTTTTTTTCTCTCTCAATTTTTCTTTTTTTTTTTTTCTAGTCTTGTTTTTTCTCCGTTTCCTTAACTTGACCCATTTCCCATTGGTTAAGAGTTTCATTTCCTGGAATCTCTTTTCTCTAGGTGTTGTTGCCTCGCAACCCCACTCCTCCTTATACACTCATTGTTTTCTCAAGAGTTTCTACTTAATCCGTAAACAAAGGGGATTAAGCTTATACCTACTCAACATTGCCATCGATAGAATAACGTAACCAGAAGAATTTAACAAAAAGAAAGACTGAATAAAATATTAAAATTTGAATTTTCATGCCTAAATTGCATTACCACTTGGACACTATTGCTTTGATACTGTGAATTAATAAAATAAAATTAACTATCTATTAGCTAGTGAACGCAAATTGAGTAGTCAAACAAAATTCTGTCTCCCCACTAAAAGGTGTTGGGGAAGGGGGGATTTTTCGTTTCTATATGAAATTTTTGATAATACATTTTTTCCAGATATTTCTCTCTATATTACTATAAAAACTACACAGATATGCGTTATTAAGCATGTCATATCTGTAGTGGCGAGTCATATTCATTTGAAGTATATGACATATGTCTCGTCACAAAACTGAGAATCACAAAGGATAATATAGTGTATAATAAGCACTCTTCTATCGAAAATGATCGGACACTTTCGATTTTAGATGTATTATCGAATATCTAGAAAAATACTTGACGAATTATACTGAATTTCAGGGGTGTAAAGAGCATGTTACACCTCAAATTTCAGCGAAGGTTTTGTCCCGAAGGCAAAATAGGGACAAAAAATAATGTTTGGAATCACTCTGTAAAAAATAATGCTTGAAATACGTTGTAACCTTAGCATATGATTATGAGGTTTCTTCTACTTATCTGTGTTCATTTGTATGAGAATAGCAAGTATATTCATGGAGATGTTAAGGTTTCTTTATAAAAAAAAAAAAAAAAAAAAAAAAAAAAAAAAAAAAAAAAAAAAAAAATCGAATTTTTATTTGTAAATTTTTTGTTTATAACATGCAGGGTTTTCAATCCAATTCAATGCCATTATCAGGAAACTTGACAAACTACAGTAAAGAGAACATCCTGCAATCAGAATAAAAAAATATTAAATATTTGATTAAATATGAGCATTTGCACTAAATAATGTTTAACTGCGCATGCACAAGGGTTACCAAATTGTCTTTTGCATAATTTATTAGCCAAATTTATAGAGCTACGTCTCTAAAAAGCTCAAGCAAATGTCATGAAAATTCAGAAAGGTGTCGCCGATAGATTGAGTTGAAATTCAGTTGCTCTCAAAAATAAACAAAATGATAAGGGGTTTTTTCCAAATTTTTGACCAAACACCATATTAAATTCTTCTCCTTACGCTGGCATATTGACTTTAAAAAAATCGATTTTTTTAAAGAAACCTTAATATCTCCAGGAATATATGTGCTATTCTCATACAAATGAACACAGATAAGTAAAAGTAACCTCATAATCATTTGCTACAGTTACAACGCATTTCCAGCATTATTTTTTACAGAGTGATTCCAAGCATTATTTTTTATGTCAAAGTTGTTGCTGGTCCCCTATTTTCCCTTCGGGACAAAACCTTCGCTGAAACATACGAGGTGTAACATGCTCTTTACACCCCTGAAATTCAGTATAATTCGTCAATTATTTTTCTAAGTATTCGATAAAACACCTAAAATCGAAAGTGCGATCATTTTGGTAATATAGTGTAAGTTCAGATGCTACTTGTGCACAACGAAAGATTCAAAGTCGTTTAATGGATATACTGTGAAAATTGGAAATTCGTTAATATCTTGGAAAACCAATAAACAACATATGGTAACATTATCAATGATGGAATCAGAGCTTATGAGCATTTGCGATGCTGTGTGTGAAAGAAACTGACTAATAGGACTGCTAGAGGAAGTGGGTCAAAATGAAATAATACAACAACCACTGAAGATATATACTGATAGCAAATCCATACTGGACTGATTAAGAATCCAAGAATAAATAAGCGTAATAAGCATACTGATCAGAAGTATCATTTTGTGAAACATGAAGTTGTTATTATTATTATTATTATTATTAATTGATAACATTCCACAGGAATAAATACGAAGTTGAATTCAGCTTTTATATGTTTCGTCTTACTGTTCGTCGTTATTTATAATAAAATAGTGTCTTCATTTTCTAATAAAATGAATACATGTTTCCAAGTTCACACAAAGTTGACAGTAAATTGATTGATGGCGGAGATCATAAGGTAGTTCGTTCCAAATTGGAAACGCATTTTATGGAAAATGCCTCGCTTTAAAAGTTGATAATTTCTCTCATAATTCGAATTTTAACTGTCTTGTAGTTCTATATTTAGGAGATTCAATGGAATATTCTTTAACATTGGCTAATGGATGGCCCTGAATTTTTATTGCTTGGTATAACTCAATTACCAATCCGGTTTTCCGAATTGATGCAAGTGTGGGGCTTAGATTCAATTTACAATATTGAGTTATAGATTCCAATCTTGATAATTTGTAAGTTGTGCGTATGATGTTATTATAGGCTACTTTCAATCTTTGATGATTTGTTTTACTGGCACTAGCCCAAATTGCAACATTATAATATAGTATCGATACAACGGTGGTTATTATAATTGTTCGGAGTTCTTTTCATGTTAGGTACGAGCAGAGTCGTTTAAGAATATACTTTTTACGTTGTAGAGTACTTATAATCTTGTCTATTTCTTGATTAAACGTTAATCGGGAATCTATTATTGTACCAAGAAATTTCAAAGTTTCAATTTCTCTTTGTTTTCTGGATATTATTATTGTTTTTGTTTTATTTTCATTTAGACAAAGTCCACGTTCTTTATACCACCTATCCATTTGTTTTAGATCTTGCCGAAGTTGTTGTATTATTTGGTCCTGATTTTCATTTTTGTAGGTAGTATATAATATGTTATCATCTACATAACTTTCTAAGGTATAATTCCATGTTAATAAATATAATGAGGACGTTGCTACAGCAAAAAGCAGTGGACCCAGGCCAGAACCTTGAATTACTCCGCGTTTAGATACTTCCACTATTTCTGGATGGCCTGTGATGACATTTCGCCGATCTTCAAAATAATCTCTAATTAGTTGCAAATAGGGATTAATCACTCCAAATTGACCTAAGTCATTTATAAGTTGCTTTCGAGAGATTGTATCGTATGCTTTTGATACATCAGTTTGTGCGGCAATAAAATTCAAGCCTTTATCGTATGCATCCACTGCTCGTACCTAGATTTCTAGAAGTAACCAGTGAACTCTAGCCTTAGGTCTACTTCCATATTGATTCGCCGGTATCAGCAGCCATAAATATTCTTTAAGTTTCTTAAATGATTTCTTCAACAACTTTAGAGATGGAAGGCAGCACTGATATCGGTCTATAATTTTTTATATTATTCAGATCTTGCAACTTATGTATTGGAACTATTGTGGCTATCTTTAATTTCTTTGGGATGCTTTGAGTATTAATAATAGTCTGACATAATTATCCAAGTTTCCTTAGGCCAATATACCCTAGATTCCGAATAAGTTTTGATGGAATCAATGGAGTTTCATTATTATCTTTTATTTTCATATTTTTGATTATTCTATACATTTCATCAATTTTGGGTACCTTTGGGTTTGGAGATACAATCTTCGTACATCTTGGACTTGATACCGGGTGTTCTGGTTCATTAATATTCATCGGATTATTCATCCACTTAAGAAAGGACAAATTTTTGTCGTTAGGTAACACATTTCGGTAATTCTTGTTAATCATCTTTCAAAGATATTTATATTGGCCTTATTTTGTACTATAGATCTTTTAGCTGGTCTAATTTCTTTTTTAAATAACTTGTTTGATTGCTTATAAGAATTTTAATCCTCTATTTTCCGCGACATTTTATATAGTTTGAAATATGTAACCTTCTCTTTCTACCGCTGCGTTAAGGATCTTGTCCACCAGTATTTAGGGCAGCGATTCTTTACAATTTTGAATCTTAAACCTGCATTAATGGCTGCTGTCATAATTTTATCAAGTAGGATATTAAGTTTTTTCTCTGGGTCTATACAATTGTCATACACTGTCCAATCAATATTATTCATTAATTAAAAAATAAATAAAACTCCATTTAATTAAAAGAAAATAAATAAAATTAATAATAGAAATAATGAAAAAAAGTCACCCAATGGATAAATGTATTTTCTTTTAATTAAATGGAGTTTTATTTATTTTTTAATTAATATATTTTATCACGACTCCTACTCTTATATAATATTATTCATATTGCTCCAAAATGTAGTATCGTTAAAATTATGATAATCAGGTATTTGACGGCTTCTCGTTATTTGTTTCTCGTTGATTTTACTTGGAATCGTTGTTTTCACCAGTAAACTCAGATGATCACATTTAGGAAAAGTCTTTGGTTCTATACCATGGGCTACGACTATTGGAGAAACATATATATGATCAATTATTTTCGCTGACTGAGCAGTTATTCGAGTCGGACTATGTTTAATTTGAGTCACTCCGAGGGCTTCCATCGTGTTCGAAAGGATTCTAAATTCCCTCGTTAGTTGGTTATACTGGCAATTGAAATCCCCAAAAATGATATGATCATTCTCATGATTTAATTTTTAATGATCTTAATACATTGTTCAATCCCTATATAGGATGGCATGTAGATTACTGCTATCATATAATTATTACCATATATTTGAGTTTTTAACGTTATAAATTCAAGGCCATCCATTATTGCCAGTTGCATGAATGCTAGTAAGAAATTGGGTGGATATATAAACAGAAACCACTCCTCCTCGTGATTGACGGTCGGTACGTTACAGATTGTAATTATTAATGGATAAGTTATGAAAGGTGAAATGGAATTTTATCATATTAAATTGAGTGAACTGGAAACTGATATAATGACAAAAGATCTCAGTGAAAGTGTAATGAAAAAATATTTCGAAAATTTAGAAGTGATGTAAACAATGGATATTAACCGTAAGGAGGGAATTGATGGCTTGATGTTTAAAGCTACTGTTTACATATGCTCGAGGAAAAAGAACATTGTCATCTGCCTGTCTTTGTTCAGGGTTTTTTTGGAATGGAACTTTTGCAGTTATAAAAGACATGCTGAAAATATGTTATGTTTTTAAGATGTTTACTAATTGTAAATGTAGAAATTAATTATATTAATGAAGTTACCGTAATTTTCGGGAGTAACGCCGCGGCGTTTCTGTTATTAAAAGTTAAAAATTCGGCGTGTGCGGCGTATCAGCCACCGCGGCCCTACTGCCGGAGATTTTACAAAAAAAAAAAAAAAAAAAAAAAAAAGATGATTCTACACATGATTTTAGGCCTACTTCGTATCGTACGATTTAGACTGCCAGTCTGCCCATGTTCATCGATCAACGTGAGCACTGCATTTAAAAACTTCCCGCCCTTATCGTTCACTACACCACCAACATTATCAACTGTCACAGCTGATCATGTTCAAACGTGCTTGTTCACTTTGCAATAATGGCCGACAGTGAAAGTGTATCCCATCTCGAAGTATGTTCCGAATGCGTTTATAGTTTTGATGATCTTCTTAAGAGGGGGAAAATACAATGTAAATGTGGAGTTTGGTGGATGAAAACCATGGTCGCTGATCGGGTGGAGGAATGTTCATGTTAAATGGGTTAAAAATACATTGTCCCTATGGGCAATAAATTCAGTTCCCAGAAAATCCGGTCGTTTAGAGAGGTGGTCATGTTAAAGGAGTGGTCGGGAGGAGGGGTTTCCACTGTATATTCATGCTCCCCAGACTCTTTAAGAAGGGCGCACCGCCTGGCTGAGCACAAGAAAAGCTGTATAACACTGCATAAAGTTTTATTTGTTCCAATTTTGTCCGCACGGCTATTTTTTTATCTTTCCACCCATCTGATAAAATTTTCTGGGGAGAACATTACCTATTAATGTGTATTTTATATTATTTCTAGAATAAAATGATACTTGAAACTGTAAAATTGTAGCATATTATTTTAAAGTGAACTAGGATAGATTCTTGATTAAATGGCGAGGAGGGGGCGGGTTTAGCCTATCCAATGCTGCGATCAAACGAGTGTTTTTTGGCTTTTTTTTTTTTTTTTTTTGTTTTTTAGAAAACAATGAATTTCAGCACTGCAGACTATGCATTGCTGCGATCTAATTACTGGAAAATATGGTAATTACTTTGCCAAAATCATAATAAAATCAGATGTAATAAATAATTTGTACATTAGAACCAGATCACTTAAATTACCAGAACATGTTCGGTTTAATCCGAAAACCATACTATTTTCCCCAATTTACAGATCATCAACTTTTCGGAACCATCTGGTGCCGGATTAAAGGATTTTTACTATATAGAGAAATAAATGCATCTGTTTAGCTAATAAATGTACAACGTGTGTCTAAAAAGTTTAGTGAATAGACTGATTTCTAAACGGCAACATGGGCTAGGGATACACACAGAGATATGTACACGGAGAAACATGTCAAGAAGCACCATTTAGTATTGACCACAGTAAATTAAGCGGATCTGCCTGCTGCAGCCAGCAGAACTTAATGTGTGAAAACTCCTGTTACAGTGCAATGGAACAATACACTAACATCAAGCTTTGTTATAAATTGGAGAAAAATGGCAATGGAGACTCATGGAATATTAGTGCAAGTGTATGGAACAAAACTGGACAGTGGACTTCGTTGCACGACAATAGCCACTTACACAATGCGAGTGTATGCATAATTTCCTGGTTAAGTATGGCATGACTGTTCTCAAACATCCATCATACTCCCTGAATCTGGCACTTGCAGACTGTTTTATTTTCCCACCTCAAGGGAGTTCTGAAAAATCATCAACATTTGGCAGATATCCAAAATCATGTGTCATCAACACTTCAAGCGATCCCAAAAGACTTTGGTGACAGTTTTCAGCAGCTTTACAAATGTTGTCAAAAGTGTATTGTGGCCAGTGAAAATTACTTGGAATGTCAATGAGGGAAGTTTGTTTGTATCTTCTCTTTCCTTTGTTTTCCGATACTAATCAGCAAACTTTTTACACACATATATGACTAATGCATGTATAACTAATAACATGGTTTGATCATTTTTAAGTTAGTGTAAGTGAAGAAAAGACTTTTGAGACAAGCTTGAGAGCCAAATATGTATACACAGATAATTGCTTTTTCCATACAAAAAGATATCAACTGTGTCGAGTATCATACACAAGGGCATTTTATAAATAAATCCTGATAGTATATTACCTTCTATAATTAAACCTTTCAAACTATTTAAAATTACATAAATAACTGATATTTTTTGTTTAAATATCTAACTTACACCAATACTAAATCAGTTTCTTAAAAACTTACCGTTCTAGTCAAGGAAACATTGGCAGGTGGGAGTTGATTTGCTAATCTAGCTTTCTTTGCTTTCAGTTTTAGTAGTCTCTGCCGGGCATCTGTACGCTTTGCAATTGCATTCAATCGATCACGAGCATCCCTGAGCTTTGAATTTTGTCGAATAATAATTTTCAAACGGGCATCATGTACATTAGATTTCCAATCATTATTTCTGTCAATTGATAATCTCTCATTTCTTCTCATTTTCCTAAAAAATGAAATTGCAGAGGTAAGCATAATCATTGATTTTTTTTTTTTTTAAATTGTAATTAAAGAGAGCAAGAGGAGAGGGAGCTTCAATCATATTGAGGGCAAAGGTCACAGTTGTTTACTTGTAACAGGCAACTTAAAATCTTCCATGAAAACGTTCTTTACATCATGGAAATTCTTGCTGTGTATTTGAAGGCTTTAGTTACTATAGAGTGTACATGAAGTCCGGTAACACCTTCAAAATGTTTTTATGGAAAAGTTTTTGAAACATATTACTACCAAGACGAGGGACATATATACATCAGGCTCTTCCAAAAAATATTTTGGAACCGAGGGAGAGAATTGAGGAAGCGAAAGCCATTGTCACAGAGGACATGTTGGGACATGTGTAGCAAGAGCTGGATTATCGTGTGGACATATGTCACGTCACAAGAGGCTCCCATATAATGTTTGCAAGCTTTGTACTGTGAAAAAAAACCTGAATGTATTTTGTACCAAATTTTGTACAACCTGATATTGATTTGTTTCAAAGCTTTTCCATTTTTAAAGTATTACCAGACTTTATGTACACTCTGTATAAGCTACAAGTCTTGTACTATAATGCTCGGTTTCACACTTGGGCTGGCTGCCGCTCTCAGCGAGGTGAGGCTCATCCAATCACGTTCGACTACGGGGGGGGGGGGGGGGGGG
>JAHWFO010090898.1:2021256-2035356 GCA_023313115.1 Rhysida immarginata
ACCTGTTTAGTTAATAGGAACAGTATTATGATCCATCCTTCCACCGATATATTTTAGTATCTTGTTGGTCCACCTTTTGCTGCTATCACAGCTTCTACTCTCTGGGGCATACTGTCCACAAGTTTTTGATACGTTTCAACAGGTAATTTTCGCCATTCTGCCGTAAGTGTCTAAGACAGTTCAGTCACGGATTTTTGGCATTCCGCACAAGCGTGCAATTGACGTTCCAACACTTCCACAGATGTTCGATGGGGTTCAGATCAGGGCTCTGGGCAGGGCAGTCAAGTTCTCGAACCCCCTTTTCATCAAACCCTTTGCCTACAGCCCTTGCTTTATGGCAAGGTGCGTTATTGTGCTGAAACAGAAAAGGACCATTGCCAAAGTGCTGCCAGAGAGATGGGAGTGCTGCGTTGTCCAGAATGTCTTGGTAATGCTCTGCGTTTAGATGTCCATCCACAGAAACGATTGCACCCAACCCATACCATGGAAAGCACCCCCATACCATCACCTCTGCCGAACTTCACCGTGGGCACAATACAGCTTAGCAGATAACGTTCGCCATTCCCAAACCTGTCCATCCAATTGCCAGATGGTGTAGCGGGACTCATCACTCCATTCAACCATTTGCCATTGATCCAGAATCCCATGTCGTCGTTCTTTGCACCATTGCAATCTACTCGCTGCGTTGCTGGTGCTGATGTGAGGTTTGTGGGCTGCCGCTCTGCCATAAAAACCCATTGCATGCAGTTCCCTGCGAACAGCCAGGGTGCTCACAGTTGATCCCATTGACTCTATGAACGATCTTGTCAGTCCATCAAGCGATGTGTGACGGTTTGCAGTGACCACTTTACGAAGAGCTCTTTGGTCTCTGGCCGACATGATCTTGGGTCTTCCAGTCCTAGGCGGAACACTTGTGGTGCCTTTCTCTTTCCATGCCCAGATGATTTTGTGAACTGTCGATTTCGGGATGTTTAGGAGGATTGACGTCTCTCGAACAGTTTTGCCTGCAAGATGGCACCCAACAATTGTACCTCTTTAGAAGTCTGAAAGCTCTTTTCTTTGAGACATTCTTACAGCATTCATGCAAGCATCATCTCATAATAGCATGCTCTCAGTTATGTAGTGCTGGGAAAAATGCCAACAGTGAAATTGCAAATGAATGTCTCATTTTCATTCAAATCAGGAGTGTCCCATGCCTTTAGATAAGGTATTGTACTTAGATATTGTCAACCTATTGCCACACTCAACCTTATCTACAACATTACACAAGTCACTGACCATCATACACCACACAACATCTCCAACAACACTCCCTCACCATATGACTTGCCAATTCATCTTCAGACCTCAACAACTTCACCTTCAGACCTTCAACAGCTTCAACAAACACCTACATCTACTCCCACCATCTACACAATAACTTCCAATAACACAATCTCACCCAACGTTCACGATGTCCCTTCTTCCCAACACCCTCCCCTAATGACCAAAATCTCACACCTACACCTTCACAGGACACTACACAAATGCCAGACATGCTCTTACACCCACTTTCCACCTCTGACACTTCCGCATAAACACACACATATAACAAACGCAGCTCTACAAACTATGATCAACACAAAACACATGACTAACAGCCAACCACCCTCCTGCCTTTTTTCAGCTCCGACAAATTCTGTACCCACCATGCTCACAAAATTACCTTTTCCCATTACTTTAGTCTTGGCACAATCCCCAAAGGTTTGGTTTCTGCCCTAAGCATCCAATTAGATCTCTTACCCTCTGCCACACGGTCGAAAATTCATTCCACTGTTTCTGACTCTACCCGTAACATCCTTCCTATCCTTAGTAACCATTATTCCAGCATTTGCACCAGCCTCTTTCAGTCCATCACCTAACACGACTCTCTCCCCTCTCAATCTGCCGGATATTGATGCTCTTCATATTTCTGTATCAAATATAAAACAAATATAAAACATTTATACACATATCATAAATGTCATCAGATGAAAGATAAATGGGCAAAAATCGCCTTTCAAAAATTTTTACAAATCAGAAGTAGAATTCGGAAGCCATGCCTTATAATGGCCCTATGTTTTTACTTAATGTTATTATGGCTTACTTTTTAATTACTTTCCATAATAATAACACGTGTCACTCATAAGTAAAACTTATCAGTAATGTGAGAGGAAAGTAAAACTTGATTTTCTTTACTCCAAAAAAATATAATAAATTTCAGAGAGACCGTATTTTCTTCCCTAATAAATCAGATTTTCTCTCTAACATTTTATCCACCTATTTTCTGAACTCCCTGTCTAAAAACGATCCACCTCCCTCCACCAGCTCCAGCTAACTCGACTCTTGGCATAACAGCAGTTATTAATCTTTCGACCATTAAACTTTCGTCTCTCAAAATCAAAACCCTATCTAAAGGCCTTTCCTAATACCATTGACAGTTTTGATAACATTTCCTCTGTCAATAACTTCAGCCGTGCTCTCAGATCCCGTCTATACTTTTGTATGAATCCTTCCAATTCTACTCCTGCTACCAACTCAACCTTCCATATTCCCAGCAACTGGACCCTTCCTCATGATATCAATCCTGAGTTTGAAGTTTACATCAAGTCCATACAAAATGACATCCTCTCCATTACTAAACATATTAAAAAACCTCTTCCTAACCTCACCAATAATGAATTTCTTTGTATCAAACGCCTTAGCAATAATCCTGACATAACAATTAAGCCCGCTGATAAAGGGGACGCTGTTGTTGTCATGAACACCTCTGGCTACATTAACGAAGCTATCTTATCTTATAAGTGGGCTGTCAGTCAACAGCCAGAAGGCAGTTGACCGCAAAGGCACTGATTCCTCTAAGGAATATTGCGCCAAACCCAAAGTAGAACTAAGATCACCTAAAGGTAGCCGGACAGACTTAAAAAGCGAGTCAGGCTACCCACGGGGTCCAAGTGGATATCTTCAAGAAGGGTAAAACCAACCGTGAAGAGGCGAAGATGTGTCAGAGCGACACAATCAAAAAGAATGTGGTAGGCTGTTTCATCTGCCAAACCACATTTCGAACATAGTGGTTCTTCCCGAAGGATTCCTATTCTATGTAGATGTTTACGGAGTAGATCATGACCTGTAAGAAAGCCAATGATGATCCGTATTTTGTTTCTTTTAAGTTGTAGAATGCCTGACGTTAGACTAAGAGAGGATCTCTTAATCATGAGTCTGGCATGTGTTTGATCAGTGGTGTGATCCCACCTATCCATCATTACTTGATGAGAGATGATATTTATCTCTCTAACTGCAGTTTGTTTAGAAATACCGCAGAAAGGTTCAGGGCCAGTAAAAGTAAACTTGGCACCCTGTTTGGCTAGAGTATCAGCCACTTCATTACCAACAACACCTTTGTGTCCAGGAACCCATCTCAAGGTAACACTGTTGTGTGAAGAAAGGTCCTGTAGGAGTTGTCGACATTCCAATATAAGTTTGGAATTGACCCTGTGGGACTTGATAGCCTTAAGGGCCGCTTGACTGTCGCTAAGTATAAAAATACGGCGATGTACATAGAGTTTATTCATGCACATCTGCAGACAGTAAATAATGGCCAATAATTCAGCCTGAAAGACAGTTACCCAAGAACCCAATCGACGAAAACGGAGGGTTTTGGGACTGCCACAATAAACGCCCAGGCCCGAAAGGCCATGATGACGAGAGCCGTCAGTATACCAAATAATGGCACCCTTGGGAAATTGCAAAGACCCATCTGGCTCTACCACGGGGTCAATGATGACCTCGCTCGAGGGCTCAGGAAGGGCCTGAGTAATTGCAATATCAGAAGGCATCTGAAGAATGTGACTGGTAAAAATCTGGCTAATGAAGGTGTGAGACTTCGCCCCAGGGAAGTCCACCCATAGTCCTTGATTACTCAGTCTGTAAGAACTTTTCCTGGCTACACATTTGATAAAAATATCAAGTGGAGTCAGAGATAAAATAATTTCTAAAGCCTTAGTTGGCGTAGTAGAAACAGCACCCGTTATACTCAAACACGCCAATCTTTGAAGAGAGGCCAGTTTGGTTCTAACGGTCTGTTGTTCAGACTTACGCCACCAAATTAGTGCGCAATATGTCAGAATAGGTCTGATCGCTGTGACGTAAAGCCAGTAAGTCAACTTGGGAGTAAGACCCCATGATTTACCAAGGGCTCGACGACAACGGTAAAGTCCAACTTTAACCTGATTAATTTTATAATCCAGATGTTGGTTCCAAGTCAACTTACTATCGAGGATAACCCCTAGGTATTTGACTTCATTTCTAACAATGATTTTCTCGCCAAACAAAGTTGGTATGAGATCATTGGAAATAGTTTTTCTACGACCTGTAAAAGGAACTAGAGTGGTCTTTGAGGGATTAAATTCCGCTCAGAACACCATGATTGAACTTTGTACAAAGCCATTTGTACAAGATCTAAAATGGTGCGTTTGTCGATTCCAGAGACGTAGATGAGAATATCATCTGCGTAACCCTGGACATAAATACCTTGATTGTTAAGGAAGGAAATGAGGTCATCCACAACCAGGTTCCAGAGCAGGGGGGAAAGAATGCCACCCTGCGGACAGCCCCTGGAGGGACGAGCAACAATTCCCTCCCCCAACAAATCAGATTTAATAACTCTATCCGCTAAGAGGACCTGAATCCAATTACGGATTAGTGGAGAAATTGCTTTGGCAGTTAAAGCTTTAGCAATGGAGTCGTAGGAAGTGTTATCAAACGCTCCCTCAATATCGAGAAATACAGCTAGAGCAAACTCTTTATACTCCAGAGTTTTCTCGATCCTTACCACTAAGTGGTGTAAAGCTACCTCCGTAGATTTGCCAGCCTGATAGGCAAATTGGTTAACGTGAAAGGGTCCAGAAGTCCCAAAAACTTCACGAATTCGCCTATCAATAATCTTCTCAAGGCATTTAAGCATGAAAGAAGACAAACTGATAGGTCGATAACTTTTGGCTAGGTCGTAGCGACTCTTACCTGGTTTTGATATAAAAATCACTTTGACCTGCCTCCAGAGATTTGGGATGTACCCTAGAGCTAAGCTAGCTCTAAAGATTGAACACAGGATCGGTGAGATCACGTCCGATACCTGCTGAAGAAGTACTGGAGTGATTCCATCAGGTCCAGGTGATTTGTAGGGGTCAAAGGATTTAATGGCCCACATGACCCTACTACGGGTGATCACCTCACCAGCTGCAGCCCATCCAATCCGCGATGTCCTAACAAAAGAGTCAAGACACTCCAAGTCCGGCGGATCGATGAGCTCAGCACCTGGGAAGTGAGTCGTGATTAGAGTCTCAAGGACTTCTTTACTGTTCCTGGTGAATTCACCATTTGATTTCTTGAGAGTACCGACCATATTAGGTTTGTCGTTTCTCAAGAGTTTGTAGAGTCTAGCTCCTTCCACAGTCTTTTGAACTGATTCACAGAACTTCCTCCACGATGTACGTTTAGCAGATTTAACGAAGCTAACAGACAACTCTCTGATATCATGTTCTACAAGAAACTAACCTCCGATCCCACTCATACGTTCAACACCAAACTTAAAAATATCCTCTCTCAGCTTGAATCCTCTTCCCAAATCGATAATAAAACCCACCTCTTCCTCCTTCCTAAATTCAGTTACCTTGGTCATTTCTACCTTCTTCCAAAGATTCATAAACCTTTCAAATTGGTCAAAGAGGATTCAGAATACCGATCTCATATAACAAGATGTTGACGGCTGAATTACGACCTATTTTCATGGAAGCTCATCTGGCAATATTGTACAGAAACCCGAATGTTTTGAGGAATCTTTTGGGGAACCCCAAAGACAAAACCCCACCCTTGTCACAGGCAGGGATATACGAAATTGCTTGTAGCAAATGTCCGAAGGTTTACCGAGGATCTACACTTGCAGGAATATAATTAAGAGGTTCAAGGAGCATACAGCCCATGCAAGGTTCGGCCACCCAGAGAGGTCGGCAATCGCAAAACACATGCTTGATACGGGACACGAAGTTTTGTTAAGAGATTGTAGGTTGAGACATGTCAGAAATAGGAATTCACTGGACGCCTTTGAGATGCTGGAAATTGCGAGGAAGGACCCTGACACGTTAAATGGAGACGCAGGCCCCATAGGAGACTCTACATTAATACAGTTGCCTTTGAAACATTGAAGATCGCCAGGAAAGATTCCGACTTCGTGTTGAATGAAGATACAGTTATTTAAATTGTTCACGTTTCTGTTTTCCTTTTTTTGTTATAATAACTTTTGCTTGATTAGATGGTTGTATAATTTTGTATAATTTTGCCTTGCTGTTTGTTTTGTTATTTACGTATAATTTTTTAACGGACTCTGGGGTATTTCTCCTAGGTCCGCGCTTTCGATTGTAAAAGGAGTTTCCCTCTTCCCATTGGCCGCCACTGGCGACAGTCTGGCCTGATTGGAGAGACGATCCCTTCCTTCCCTATAAAAGATTTGTTATTTACCAAATTCTTAATTGGCATTGAATAATGAACTCAAAGAGTTTGAAATACGTATATACAGAATAAAATATTCTTTTGTGGACAAGAGGTTTCTTCATCGGTCATTATTCATAAACATGGCAATCCCGGTCCGATCATCTCTTGTAACAAAACCCTCTGTGAGCCACTATCTGTTGATGTCGACCACCACATACACCACATCCCACCCAGTCTTTCTTCCTATATCAAAGACGCTAATAATTTTCTCTCCCATATCCAGCACCTTAACAACTCTAATTACGATTTCAAGAATGTCTTCCTCTGCACGCTTGATTTCTCTTTTCTCTATACTAACATTCCTCATGATGGGACTGAAGCTGTTCACAACAGTCTCACGACTAACAAACCTTTCCAAGTTCCTTCTACTGACACCATCTGCCTTCTCCTTCGCACCATCCTCAACTCCAATTTCATCACTGTTAATGAGTATTATATCCAGTCCAGTGGCACTGCTATGGGCTCCAAAATGGCTCCCAATTATACCAACATTTTTAAGGGGGGAGGTGGAAGCCAAACTACTTTCCACATTTCCCTTGAAGCCGTTGGTTTGGCTGCGGTATATTGACGATGTTTTCCTGATCTGGCCACATAATGAAGGCTCACTCCTATCTTTTATCATCCACTCTAACTCCATCCACCCCTTCATCAAGATTTCTCACAATTATTCTATCATGACAGTTCCTTTTTTGGACGTGTCTATCTCTATCACTAACAATAAGAAGCCCACCGACCATTACTTACACAATAACAGCTGCCATCCACAACATTGCAAGACTAACATCCGTTTAGGTCAGTTTACTCGCATCCATAGAATACGCTTGTTGGAACGTTAATTCGATTGATGCGCGGCGCACTCTAGTGACTGTTGGAAAAAATAATGACCTGTACTATTGACTCAGTTCTTTTTATTACTTTCAAAGTCACTCTTTCTTCGTAATGGCAGAAAAAGGTTATGGTGGAAATTATTGCTATGTGGTTGGATGCCATAAAAGTGATTATAGTACACCCTAGATCTGTATGTTTAGTTTTCCTTCATTAAAGAAAGATCCAGAAAGGAGGAGAAAGTGGATTCAAGCTGTGAAGCGCATAAGGTAATAATGACAAACAAGAAAAATGAACCGTGCACAGTGACTGATTATAGCATAGGCCTAGATAAAAAAAAAAAAAAAAAAAAAAAAAAAAAAAAAAAAAGAGAGAGAATTATCTTGGGTCCGTAGATGAAAATTGGGCCCTGCAATGAAATTGTTTAAGATTTTTTGTTTATATTTACTTCGAAACAACAATAAAGCGCCCGAGCAAACTTTCTCGGGTGCAGTCGGAATTATAAATAATATATCTATAACTATTATTCATTATTATATTATTTATAATATTTTTATTCAATAATAAGGAGAGATATTAAATGAAATAATAATTTTTGTTTATTTTTTGGTAGAGAAAATGGGACTATGTGGAATCCAACTAAAAGTCCAAAATTTGCTCTGAGCATTTTATTAGCAAGAGACCTGTGTATCATCCTGATAATCCAGACTATGTCCCATCAATTTTTCCTGCAGTGTACCAAAAGCAACCACGTTCAATGTCAGCAAAACAATGATTTTCAAGGTAATAATAATAATAAATATTTACAAGTCAATCCATACTAATAATCAAGTAAACAATAACTTATGTGTAAAAATCTGCTGAAGAATAATAATTTGAATTTTTTGAATTTTTATCATTTTATAAATATTTTAATTTTAAGCAGATGTTTGCAGTGATTTTAATAAATGGATAATTCTAATACAAGTACTTTCATTGACTCTAGAGCCCAAAAAAGGCAAAAGAAATTCGCTGCCCATGACAATCAGGATGTAATGAATAATGATGTTGCTCTTGACAATCCGGATGCAAGGAATAATGAAGCTGTACATGACAATCCTGATGCAAGGAATAATGAAGCTGTATATGACAACCATGATTCAATATCTTCTAATGATGCTGTACAAAACCATCATGATGTAATAGTTTATTATTTTTTACCTTTAATTTCTCAAATGAACTATCAATTTAATCCTATAAATAATTCGCTGTGGCTACAGTCACGGAACCGTGTACGAGTTTTCAGTCCCGGAATGACGTCACTTCCTGCTACGTGAAGGGAAGAGCAGTGCACAGCGGTCGCGTAGAATGTTCGATGGATTTTAAAGATGAATTTTCATCATATAACGAATTATAAAGCTTTGTTAAGGATATTCTAAGCAAAATTTTGTTCAATTGTGGACATGCGACTCTAGAACAATTGAAGGGGCCACAAAAAGAGGACGAAAACGACACCTAAACAACGAACTTCGCTTCCCTATTGCTAAATAGAGAAATAAGTAATTAAAATGACTGGAAAATGGTTTATAAACGATGAGGGTAGCGAAATTATTTATGCATTTCCTTTGCACGATCACAAATTTATTACAGCTAAACAACGAATGAATTTCCCTATTGTAGCTAAAAACTTGAATGACCCCCTATGCCTTTCACGGCCGCAGATCCGTGAAACAAATCTCGATCACGATCCCGTGGCCGCCGTGCACCGCTCTTCCGATGAACCGCTCTTCCTCCCAGTACTGCTTCCTCCTCATCTGAAGCAGGAAGTGACGTCATTCCGGGACTGAAAAATCGTACACGGTTCCGTGACTGTAGCCACAGCGTAAATAATTTGCATTTAGTTGGAATTTTTAAATAATTTATTTTGCTCCTAAGGAAAACTAAATTAATTAATTAAATTTTTCAGAGTGCAGTACAGACTGAAGATGAAGATATATGTCATCAAAACACACAGTTTTTATTCACCTGTGAACACGAGGATCGAAAGTGTGCAACCATGATCTCGGCATCTATCTTAAAGACATTTGACCGTAGAATTTTAGCTAAGCCAACAGTAATATCAACACAAAGTGGACCAGAGCATCAAACAGTTTTCTTTAATGGATTTAAATCAATTGCAAATGCACAAGATTTAAACGCATGCAGAGATCTCTGCGGTGCATCACTGCAAGTTCTTGGACTTCTAATTTCAGTTTTTGGAGTTAGAAATGCTCAGAGACACGAGTTGAAAACTAAAGACAAAATAACTTTGTTTTTAATGAAACTGAATGTCAGTTTTTCAGCTTTAAGTTCACTTTTTGCAGTACATAAATCTACAGCTGCAAGAGTCTTTTATTTTTGTGTATTCTCTGTTGGAACGGCGACTGTTGAAATCGTTGGCTAAAAAGCGCGCCTTAACCTCCAGCAGAGGATTGTTGCGTTGTCTTTGTAATATAGTAAAACCCCATTACAACGTACTTCAAGGGACCTGGAAATTTGTACGTTATTCTGAAACTGGGGGGAGGGGGGGGGGCTTGTGAGCAATGAATAATTCATAGAAAAACAAGAATACATGAATGCATTTTATTTTATTAGTGTAGTCTTCGGAATTCCGAAATGTTTCGCAATGTCTACCTGTTTTGTGCCTTTGTCCACCTCTTTTAAAATATCCAGCTTTTCCTTTAATGAAAACTGTTTCCTTTTCCTTTTTTCTGCCATTACGATTTGTAATCTTTCTGTGAAATGTTGAAATGATGCTCAAACTTACACAGTTACAAAAAATTCCCCGAATTTTCCCAGTTACATCCCCTTACCTATTGTGATCGCTAGTCACCCTGTTACATGCACATAAATTAAACAAACAAACACATAATCTTACCGTATTGAAGATGGGCAATCGTCCTTAAAATGAAGGTCTCTAATATAATTGCAGCACAAATTGGATCCCGACTAAGTAGCATGCAAAGATTTGCGGGTTTATATATGCTACACCGACCAACCAATGAATTTGAACTCTGCTTAATTAGCCCATTGGCCTAGTTGCAACTTTCTCATGGGCTGCATTGACCAATCAGAGCTATACATGTGAACGATGTACGTTGTACTGAAGGAATAATTTAACCAAGGGAATGTAAAATTAGTACGTTAAAGTGAGGTACGTTATTCTGAAACTTTTTAGCATTAAAATACCTACGTTTGGGACGGGGATTTGAAATTTGTACATTATTCTAAAATGTACGTTAATGTGAGGTACGTTGTAACGGGATTTTACTGTAATTAGTATTATTTCATGATGTTTTTGTTTTCTGTTCTGTGTTTTATTTGAAAAAGGGTTTTTTTTTTTGTTTTTTTTTACGACTTGTTTTTTCGGGCCGAGCGGACGTATCGTTCGCACTGTGGAAAGAAGTCTCCCATATTCGAACGCTATGACAGCGGAGCCGTTCTTAAGATATTTTCCTAAGTTTTATTATTTAATTCTATGAAAGTTATTAATTAGCTTGTTGCATTTTATCATTGAAATTCTATGATTATGGTTTTGAATTGCCTACAAGCATTGAATTGTAAGTTGAGCGGTGGAATTGGAACGACGGCCATGGCTCCAAAGTTGGTACGTGATGACGCTGGAAAGTTGCCGTGCCCACCAAGAGGGGTTACGGTACTCCCCCCTAGTCGCTAATAAAGGAGGTGCAGTGCGCGTGAGTGCGTACGTTTTCTGGAAAACGTATTCGGGGGCATGGTGCTTTGTATCCTGGTTATATGTGTCTCCCTAGGCGCACGTGAAACAATGCCCTCAGCTGCATGGCCATCTCTCATGCATGTGTTGTGCTAGCATTGACTTTAGATAGGAGCATCGCTGTGTTGAATTGAATGATGACACTTTTTAGTATAATTTATGATGGGGCCCCTTATGTTTTAAGAGTATATTGTACATGTTTAAGACAATGTTGTTTTATTAGAAAAACGGAATAATAAAAGGATTATAATGGAAAAATATCACGGTATCAGGTTCATTCTCATTTAATTTGGTCCCGAACCCATAGCACCACGCCCCCTCACTGCGATCAATTATCATAGTTGTGGAATTATTACATACCACGGGGGCGGGGAACGCTACGAATTAAAGTAACCTGTGAATCTGCAGGTGCAATCTTTGTTATGCCACCATCAGCAAAAGACTGTCAACAACAATTTTCTAGTGCTCAAATGTCGGAAACTTATAATATAGCATCTGTGAGAATCCATGTTGAGAGAGTAATACAAAGATTGCGCATATTTACCATAATTTTCGGCAGTAACGCCACGGCGGCTGATATGCCGCAGCAGCAAAAATTTAACATAAATGTAAAATCTCCGACAGTAGCACCGCGGCAGCGGATACACCGCACACCCCCCTACCACTACACACGCAATCGGTAATCTAAAAACAGTTTTATTATATGCTTCAATAAAAGTAATACGCATTTCAGTGGGGGAAAATTTTTAATTTCTTACATATAATATATTTCTGCATACATTTCTTCCAGCTCCGAATACATTTTTCGTTGAGTCCTGCCGGCACGATTGCTCTTAGGCTTTTTCAATCTTGGCTGTTAATTTAAACTTTAAAAGCTGCTTTCTGCCCCTCCGATGTAGGGGAAGATATACTCCACCATACTCTTGCTTAATAATAATATTAATAATAATAAAATACTGGTGCGCTCAAGTGCTCTCGTGACCGTTCAGCCCCGCATGCGTGCTCGTGAAACTTTTTGATAGTTAGCCCCGAGCATCAAGATGAAAAATTCGATCAGCGAATAAGAGCAAGAGCGTACCTTCATCTGTTCTTGATAAGAGTTAACTGCCACAGAAACTCTTCATGCTTTTAAACTTTCTGTTTTAAGCGTAATTATTTATTATTTATTTTCCTATATTATAATCTGGTGGGGATTTATTAGATTTCAATGCAAAAATCTACGTACGAGAGAAACGAAACTTTAAAGAAAATTTGAAACCTAAGAGAAAAAATATAAAACAATCTTCGCTTTTATCTTCAGCTCCTTCGCCCCTACCGTGTATCCAGCTATAAGAAATTTTAATTAAAAAGCACAAAAGAAATACGCCAACAGGCAACTTGTTCTCCTTAAAGACAAATTTCGTTTCCCGTGTTTGCACGCGCCAATCATAAGCTGGCTGCGGGAGTTGGCCGTTGTGTAGCGGGAGCGTAACGAGTGCGCGTCGCCATCACCTAAAAGGGAAGATTTATCCTAAAAAAAACGTGTTTCCTGACGTGTTTTGTGCCTTCAGATTCATTATAAAACTATAAACGCATTCAGAACATACTTCAAGGTGGGATACGCTTTCACTGTCAGCCAATATTGCAAAGCGAAAGTGGCGAAAGTGAACAGGCGCATTTGAACGTGATCAGATTTGAAAGTTGATAATGTTGGTCGTGTAGTGAACGATAAGGGCGAGAAGTTTTTAGATGCAGTGCTCACGTTGATCGATGAACATGGGCGGAATGGCAGTCTAAATCGTACCGGCCAGGTACCGGGAAAAATCGGCAAAAGCGGCCCTCAATCACGAGAAAGTAAAGGCAACCCATCGGGATTCAATCCGTCACTGTCGATGAACGCTCACGCTCGATCGCTATCGAAGTGAATTTTTAATTAATAGGATGTGAATTCATCGATAAATTCATCAATAAATACGAATCAAGGAATACATTGTCACTATTCATTTTATATCGTTGAGAGAACGATACGAAGTAGGCCTAAAATTGTGGGTAGAAATTTTTTTATATATTTTTGTAAAATATCCGACAGTAACGCCGCGGCGGCTGATACGCCGCACACGCCAAAATTTTCACTTTTATTAACAGAAACGTTGCGGCGCTACTGCTGAAAATTACGGTAATACTAGAAGCGAACCCACCCGATTGTATAATCGGGAAATAACCCATTTAGATTTTTTCTTTGTTGTGACAACGTCCACTGTTGCTGATTTTATATAAATGATTATAAATCACAAAATATTTTTTTAAATATTTTTACTGAATTGAAACCAGTGGTGTCAATGAAGTGGGCACAGGTGTGTAAAGTTTTGTTGAAATAAATTCATTATTAAAAATGTTATGTGGAAAACACAAAAGTTCCTATCATTTTTTCCAGGACTGTATGTGTGTTTTGACATATTTAGGACCATCAATTATTGCTTTTGATGATGAAAATTAGTAACTTTTTTTTTCCTAGTAATAAAGTTCTGTTTTTTGCCAATGAATAGAAACTATATAATTTTAAGTATCACATGTCAGTCACTTTTGAATGGATCTTAGCATATATTGATACTAGCAAAGGTACCCGGCGTTGCCCGGGATAATTACACTTGGATGTAAACAGAACAATCTCAAAAAATTAAATTAAATTTTGCAATATCTTAAAAATAAACACATGAAAATGCTTAGAATTAATACAGTAAAAATTCTTAATGAAAATTCGAAAAAAATCTTTTTAAAGGCTCACAATGGATGGACCGCTCCAATAATTTCTTACTCAGGTAATCTTACTTCAGATGTACACTTGATGTTGTTGCAATTTCCACTCTTCTCTCATTGTGTTGAAGCAAAATTTGGCCTTTCATCACTTTGGGTAGTCTAGCGGTCGCCAATTCTTCTATTTACTTGCTTCCCATTTGCTCAATACAGCACGGAGCTAAAGG
>JAHWFO010090898.1:2045356-2059704 GCA_023313115.1 Rhysida immarginata
GATATTTCTCATTAATATGCCCTGCCATAACCATGAATATCGATTTTTTATCGATAATTATTATTTTTTCGAAATCTGAGGTAGACAGTGACCTTCCTCATGCTTTGAAGGTCATGTATGCGAAATTTCATCAAGATCGGAATAAAACTGTAGATTTGTATAAAAAAACGTACAGACCCACAGACAGACCCACAAACATCCTTCTTTATATATATAGATAGATTAATTAAAAATACAAATTAAATAAAAAATAAGATATAATAAACAAAAATAATTAATCAAAATTAAAATAAAACGCTGACGTTTCGGATAGAGACTATCCTTTATCAAAGCAAAAAAGGATAATTCTCTAAAAGCAAATAGAATATTAGAGAATTATCCTGAAGTTATGAAAGTTGTACTAACGGACTGCTTTATATATAGTTTGCATGGGGAATAGTAATACGGTATTGGCTGAAAAACAAGAGAACAAATGAGATTAATTAGAAGAACTGTTGGGATAGGACAGGACAGAGAACAAATAGGAAATAATAAGGGGGCGGCGAGAAAAATGCAATAGGATGACACATATGAAATTGAAATTATAAAAAAGTTTAGGAATGATAGGGTGCCTAGCAAAAAGATTTCGTAAGATTCCCTGAATTTTCCTTGATTTTTCCTGATTATCAGCAGACAAAAAAGGCTGTCATGAAAGAATATTATTGACATTGTTCAAAATTTTCGATTTTATGATTCCCTGACTGTTCCCGGTTAAATAAAAAAAAAAGAAAAAAGAAAAGGGCCCATAGAGCTTGCGACAAATTAAGGAATAGCTGAAGTTGGAGAGGGATATGGGAAAGGTAATGAGGGAATGGTGCCTTTGCTAAGGTTAATGCCATTAGGGGTGAGAGAATTGAATATCTAAATAAGGAAAGACTCGAATTGCTTTCTCTCTTTTTTGTTATGGAAGTTACTACGAAGAATATAAAGGATGATGGCCTGTAAAGAGTGGCCAGGGGAATTAAAGTGTTTAGCGACAGGGGTGTCAGCATTGTTAAGGATGTCGAATTTATATCCAGCAAAGACCAGATTTCGAATTTATGTCCGACACTAAAGAATACCAGACACACTTTTACGCCCACTTTCCACCTCTAACATGTCCGCCAGACCACACACTTATAACACACGCAGCTCCACAAAATTACGATCAACACAAAACATATGACTAACAGCCACCCACCCTCCTGCTTTTTTTCAGCTCCGTAAGTTTTGCGACAAATTCTGTACCTACCATGCTCACAAAATCACCTTTTCCCATTACTTTACTCTCGGCACAATCCCTAAAGGTTTGGTCTCTGCAACCAGCATCCAATTAGGCTTCTTACCGTCTGCCACTCTGTCGCAAGTTCATTCCACTGTGTCTGACCATACCAGTAACATTCTTCCTATCCTCAGTAACCATTGCTCGAGCATCTGCACAAGCCTCTTCCAGGCAATCACCTCTGTCAATAACTTCAGCCGTGG
Source organism: Rhysida immarginata (assembly GCA_023313115.1). Taxonomy (NCBI): domain Eukaryota; kingdom Metazoa; phylum Arthropoda; class Chilopoda; order Scolopendromorpha; family Scolopendridae; genus Rhysida; species Rhysida immarginata. The sequence goes on from JAHWFO010090898.1 coordinate 2,046,860, forward strand.
CCTCAGATCCCGTCTATATTTCTGCATGAATCCTTCCAATTCTACTCCCGCTACCAGCTCAACCTTCCTTATTCCCAGCAATTGGACCCCTCCTCATGATATCAATCCTGAACTTGAAATTTACATCAAGTCCATACAAAATGACATCCTCTCCATTACTAAAAATATTAAAACAACTCTTCCTAACCTCACCAATAACGAATTTCTTTGTATCAAACGCCTTAGTAATAACCCTGATATAACAATTAAGCCCGCAGACAAAGGGGGCGCTATTGTTGTTATGAACACCTCTGACTACATTAACGAAGCTAATAGACAACTCTCTGATATCACGTTCTACAAGAAACTAACCTCCGAACCTACTGACACGTTCAACACCGAACTTAAAAATATCCTCTTTCGGCTTGAATCCTCCTCCCAAATCAATAAAAAAACCTGTCTCTTCCTCCTTCCTAAATTCAGTTTCCCTGGTCGTTTCTACCTTCTTCCCAAGATTCATAAACCTGGCAATCCCGGCTGTCCAATCATCTCTTGTAACAACACCCTCTGTGAGCCACTTTCTGCTTATATCGACCACCACATACGCCACATCCCACCCAGTCTTCCTTCCTATATCAAAGACACTAACGATTTTCTCTCCCAAATCCAGCACCTTAATCACTAATTACGATTTTAAGAACGTCTTCCTCTGTACACTTGATGTCTCTTCTCTCTACACTAACATTCCTCAAGATGATGGAATTGAAGCTGTTCACAACAGTCTCGAGGCTAACAAACCTTTCCAAGTTTCTTCTACTGCCACAATCTGCCCTCTCCTTAACACCATCCTAACCTCCAATTTCTTCACTTTTAACAATTATTATTATATCCAGTCCAGTGGCACTGCTATGGGTTCCAAAACGGCTCCTAACTATGCAAACATTTTTATGCCAAACTGTTTTCCACGTCTCCCTTGAAGCCGTTAGTCTGGCTACGGTATATTGACGATGTTTTCCTGATCTGGCCACACAATGAAGACTCTCTCCTATCTTTTATAACCCACTGTAACTCCATCCACCCCTCTTTCAAGTTTTCTCACAATTTTTCTATCACAACTATTTCTTTTTTGGATGTCTCTATCTCTATCACTAACAACAATTTGTCTACTAATCTCTATAAGAAGCCCACTGACAGGCACCAGTACTTACACTATGATAGCTGCCATCCACGCCATTGCAAGGATAACATCCCTTTAGGTCAGTTAACTCGCATCCATAGAATATGCACTAGTCAGTCTGACAAGGACTTCCATGCTAACGCCGTTACTCACTCCCTTAAAGCAAGAGGCTACTCCAAATCTGTCATACGTGCTTCTATCTATAAGCATCACAATTCCTGTTCTAAACAACAATCCCCTAAACCTTCTCCAGCCATGGCCTCACCTACGTTAGTTCTTCCTTATCATCCAACCCTCAATAGTATTAAAAATATCCTAAGGAAACATCAACATATAATTGACAACTCTCTTCTTCTCCATTCCATTCTACCAGAACCACCTAATGTTTCTTTTAAACGGACATCTAATTTTAAAGATATTCTGGTCCATGTTGCTATTACTAAACCACGCACTTCCACTAAGGGATGTTCTCCTTGCAATGAAAAGCGTTGTGGCGTTTGCCATTTTCTTAACCCTGCTACCTCCATTTCCAGCAGTGCTTCCTCCTTTACTTTCAAAATTAGCCAGAACCTGACCTGCACTTCTCACAATCTAATTTACCTGTTATATTGCAAGGTATGCCAGAAACAGTATCTCTTAATCTTTTTGCTAGGCACCCTATCATTCCTAAACTGTTTTATAATTTCAATTTCATATGTGTCATCCTATTGCATTTTTCTCGCCGTCCTCTTATTATTTCCTATTTGTCCTCCGTCCTGTCCTATCCCAACAATTCTTCTAATTAATCTCATTTGTTCTCTTCTTGTTTTTCAGCCAATACCGTATTACTATTCCCCATGCAAACTATATATAAAGCAGTCCGTTAGTACAACTTTCATAACTTCAGGATAATTCTCTAATATTCTATTTGCTTTTAGAGAATTATCCTTTTTTGCTTTGATAAAGGATAGTCTCTATCCGAAACGTCAGCTTTATATTTTGATTTTGATTAATTATTTTTGTTTATTATATCTTTTTTTTATTTAATTTGTATTTTTAATTAATAACTATTATTTATTGTATTCCAGGGTTCTTGTGTCTCGTCCTTATCTTAATATATATATATCCAAGCATCTTTATAATTAGAGTTGTGATTTTTTTTTTTTTTTAAATAATTTTATGGAAACGCTACATGGATGATATCATCATCATAATAAAAAACAACGAAATAGACCCAATTATAGAATATTTAGAAAAAGTTTCTGATTTCAAATTCACTAAAAACACCATGGAAAATAATAAAATACAATATCTGGATTTAGAAATTGAAAATAACTCAAAATTTTCTTTTCATATTTACATAAAACCCACAAGAGGAAATATTATGATTAACTTTAAATCTTTTCAACCTATACATTATAAAATCAATGTCATTAATAATTTTTTACAGAGAATTCATAAAGTCTGCTCCACAAAAAACATCACACCCCAATTACTAAAATTAAGAAAAATGTTAATTGATAATAACTACCCAATTAATTTTATTGAAAAAGTTTTTTGGAATTTTTACTGGAAAAATTGCATAAAATAGAAAGATGACCAAATTATTAATTTAAATCAAAATAAAAACTATATAACATTTAATTATCACCCAAAATTGAATAAAACCCTTAGAAAAATAATAAAAAGAGAACAAACGGATAATATAAAAATTGCATTCAAAAATAAAAGGACAATAGGAAACATTTTACTAAACAGAAAATTAGAACAAAATAATAATAAACATATAAAAAATAATGTTATCTATAAAATTCCCTGTAAAGAATGTAATGATCATTATATTGGTCAAACAAAAAGATGTGTGAAAAAAAGAATTGATGAACACAAATATCAAATAAAAAAATGCAATGAGAATAATCAGTTATATTTACATAAGAAAAACAAAAATCATGACATTGACTGGGAAAATATAAAAAATTTAGGAACTGAAGAACATTGGCAAACAAGACTGATTAAAGAAAGTTCCCATATAACCAAATCAAAACATTGTCTAGCTCAGCAATCCTATATATTGGATAAAAAATGGGAAATACTATAATTATATAATAATCTTTTAATTATTTTAATTTATACTGTATTAATATATATGTTTAAAAAAAATTCACAACTCTAATTATAAAGATGCTTCTAATTTTGTAAAATCGTCCTTGATCAATTATTTCTTTCACTTTTTCAATAATAAATAACAATATAACTACTGTACGTTTAAACAATACTATATTTGTAATAATGTTTTAATTTTTAAAATTCATTTTCTTAAAACCTTTAATCAGTTGATAATTTCAAAATGATGTAATACTGTTTTGGACAATGCTTTATAACAATGTTTGTAACAATGTTTTTTTAATTCTTTAAATGCATTATTCTTTAAAACTTCTCACTGATGAAAATATCAGTTAAAAACTTTCAAAAAATTCTCTACCTGCTGAAGGTCAATGATAAAAAAGACCGAAAGGCCTCTTTATATTTTTTTTGTGTTATTTTTGTGATGTTTCTCCTATTATTCTATATCTTAACTGTTATACATCACTTATATTCTTCAATCAATATATATTTTTTAATGATGGTTTTCTTCATTCATTTAGACATAATTGAATATGGATAAATGTGTTTTTAAGTAAATTAAAAAAAAGAACAGTTCAAGCATCAGAGATTTAATGTTGAACATGTGTAGAAAATTGAATAGATATCAAACAATAACTTGACTTTAAAATTAATTTATTTATTACAACTTACAATTTGGCAATTTAAAATTTTTCGCTTTTCTTTATTTTTACCTAATCTACAGCAAAAAAATTAATACCTTACAAAAACAATGAATTTATTTCTGAAACTTATTTTATATAGATCAAAATATCTTCCGAACGAAGAAAAAAATACATTATAAGGATAAAAAATTGACAAAACTATCCTTTTAAATTTTTTTTCTTCGATAAAAATTTTTAAAAGTCCAGAAAAAAATGTTTAAGAGCCCAATTCAAGGCGTATTGCATTAATCTGCTATGGCATTTTAGGCTGTGGTCCCAATGTACCGCTATGGCGCTACAATCGTTTGATGAGTCATCCTGTTTCCCTTCGCTTAGCATTGATTGTCCCATCTGTGTAATCGTTATCTGTGGCCTTGGCTTTAGCTGTTGACACTGTTTTTGCTGCTGCTTTTCACGCCTCAGTGTACCGCACTCGACTCGAAGTTGACTTATTTGCAACTCATAGCAAATAGACTTCCTTCTTTGCCTTGACAGCTTATTGGACTTCACCAATCCACCATGCAGTCCTTTTCTCGCCACCCTGCGCCACACTCAGCCGCTTACGACCGCAGCACAATGCAGCCGAAGTAATCACAGCAGTTTTAAACAACTGCCACTCCTCTTCAACAGTACCATGATCACTGGGTAGTTCTTTGAAACTTGAAGATATGTTATCTGGAAAGGTCTTTCTCACAGCTCTATCCTCCAATGCCTCCCATTTGATGCGCCAAGTTTGTCTGAAGCTAGTATTTCGCTTGGTTGGCATGGATTCAGAGAACCGCAAAGTGCAGACAACAAGGTGGTGATCAGTTGATAGTTCTGCCTCCCCCGCCCCCTCTTCTCACACCAGTACCCAATACTGATTGGAATAAGTCGGCTGAAACGATTACAAAATCAATCAGTGACTTCTGGTCCATTGCATCCCTGTACCAGGTATGCATATGGACATCCCTGTGCCGGAAGAAGGTGTTTGTGATGGAAAGTCCATTGTTACAACAGAGATCCAACAAGCACCTCCCATTCACATTTAAATTGGGGTCACCATTCCTCTCAATCAAGCCTTTCCACGTTTGGTCATCAGCCCCTACGTGTGCATTGAAGTAGCCCACCAGGATGACAGAATCTGCACTCCCTCTCCTGCTAAGAGCAGCATCAACTTCATCTAGAAAGAGTGGGTACTCTGTGACTGCAAACGAATAGAGAGAGAGACAGTTTCCCTATCTGAAGCCTCAAGAGACACAGTCTTCCACCTAAGGGGGTCCAATCTGCAACATAATCTGCCAGCCGGGGGATTGTGAATATCCCCACTCCCACCTGGGCAGTCATGTTAAGGTCGACACCTGAGTAGAAGAGCTTCCACCCCCCTTCTAAGTCCACAGTTCCAGAACCCGGACGTTTCGTACAGGTAATACCGTTTGGTTTCCTCAACTAACTCTGATTCCTTTCTTGTCATGTAGAATACGTTCCAAGTGCCGATTGACAGCACCCGATCCCGTTGTTGCTTTACCCGTTTCTCCTCCTGGGTAAAGGAATGCGCTGCCCCCGACCGTTTCTCCAAGCGCATAGTGGGTGCACTGGTGGGGCTTCTCGGAGGCATTGCTCCGAGATTACAGCCGGGAGACTGTCAACTATTTTTTGAACAAGAGCCTCTGCCTAACTCCCGAACGTGGGTGACTTTAATCTGCGCCACATCTGATGCAGTATGAATTCTCTCATTCGTCGACATCGTGAGATATATGCTTGTTTGGATACTCTTCGTCTCACTTCTCAACCATGACCTTTCTGGTAAAAGTGACCCTAAAGTAGCAGTGCTACAACCAGCATAGCTCACAGAATCCCTGAAGCACCCAAACCCCTGACCCATGGTAAAGGGGCATCCACGCAGGAGATTTATTAATTATTATTTTTTTAAATATTTATTTATTTTTTATTTTTAATTAATAACTATTATTTGTTTTCATTTATGAAATATGGCATTTAAATAAATTCTTTCAGACCACTCATCAGCTATTCTTTAATAAATCTAATATACAATTTAAATAAAAAATTATGTATAAGAATTGAAAAGTTGAATGATATTGGCATCTTAGAACAGAAGTTAACACTGAAAATTATCCAAAGTATAAACGAGTTAAAAATAAAATAGAATAAAATACAATAAGGAAGAGTGAAAAGAAAAAGAAAATGGGGGGGGGTGTATGAAGAAAAAGAAGTCAATGGAATGAGGGGTCCAGGTCAAGAGAGAATTCGTGTAGAAGTAGTAATTTTTTAGATCATCCAAAATAGACTATGTAAATTATACCTTTGACAACGCAATATATACTATCCTTTTGAACTATATTTTATTTCTGAGAATACATTTTGCATTATTTTAAACATAAAAAACATATTTAAAGTATTTTGGATTTAATTAAGTTTTAAAAGGTCTTTTATTAGGTAAGTAATGCAGTGTATATATTTTTATTAGTGAAAAAAAAGTAATTACCTACGTTATGATATACAGTGCGGACCCGGTCGAATTACCGGGGGAAGGGGGGGGGGGCTGGGATCAAGAGCCAAGCCAAAATCGCGATGGAGCCGATTCAGCGATCTAGCGAACCGTGTTCGACCGGGTCCTCACTGTATTATTTGAATAATATCTTAACGGGACAACGCAACGCAGCATTTAGAAAAAAACAGCGATCGTCGAAAATTTTTTAATATTCTTATGGTACTGTTGGATAAAACGGAATGTCGGTTAATCAGAATCTACTGTATCAATTTTAGTTCATCCCAATGGCTCTTTTTAATAGCGGCTGCTCCCACTCAACGATTCTCCTTCCCAAGTGTTTCTCTAATCATTATGTAATATGGCTGAAATGTGTGAACCCTATATCATAAAAGTGTTTGTTGTTTTCACAATAGACCCATCTATTTATATTATTTTTATATTTTTATAATAAGAAGACCCATCTATTTATATTTACAAATTAAGACTAAAAATGTTTAAAGATATTTGTATAGTGCTAATCAATAGCAACGACATGTTTTCATTTTCATTTATTAAAATGTTGACAGCAATTCAATCATGTATTGTAAAGCGTCCATTAATTTCATTAAGGAATACATTATCCGATTTATTTTTATATTTGCGGCATAAGACCATGTGGTGGAAAGCCAAATTATTCCGAATGTACAAATAATTCCCGTAATAAGAACAATTAACTAGATTAGAAAAAATTTTATTCAGTATATTAAACATTTTTTAAAAGACATGGGAAAAACTTCAGTAAATTTTCGGATAACTCGATAAAAATGATCTAAAAATTATTAAAATATTTATAAAAATTAAGGCTACATTTGGAGTTTATGTCCACTTTTATGCTTTCACCACAGCTTTTATCTCGGTTTTGTGCTCTTACATGACTGACGGTTTTGTACTACCCTCGCTTACAATCCCACATTTAATATATGCCTTCTCCTAAATATTTTTTATTAAACTTGAAGAAAATTTTAGAAAAATGCAATAATTTTTTTTTCAACATTTAAACAAAATTAAATTTTGTGAATTTATAATTCCAATAAGTTGCTTCAGCATTGTTTAGTTTATGATAACAAAATGTTATTTATTATTATAATCTAAATATTTTTTATTCCAACTCTTAATCTAAAAGCTGAAATTATAGCACAAACGAATCTGTATAACTCCAATGGCAATTTTTCGAAATCTCTCAAATTACCGTATTTTTTCGAATATTGGCCGCATTCACTTTAGGCCGCAGCCGCAAATTTGACGATGGAACAAAAAGATAGGCGTTTATAGGCCGCGATTCACATTAGGCCGCAAAAAAACTTAGCCTAAAAAGATCGAAATACTTCGTCTTAGCGTCCCATAGTATTTTAAATAGTAATTTAGCTAGTAATTTTATTATTTATATAGCCATCTTCATTACTTTTATAGATTTAATGAAACGTTTATAAATTTATTAATTAAATGTGTAAATAATTAGAGTACCGTATTTTTTTGAATATGGCCGCATTCACTTTAGGCCACAGCCGCAAATTTGACGGTGGAAGGAAAAAATAACCTTTTAAAAGCTGCAATTCACTTTAGGCCGCAAACTTCTAGGATCTACAAAAAGATCGAACTACTTCATTTTAGCATCCCACAGTATCTTAAATAGTAATTTAGACACCAGTTACATAATTTATATAACCTTCTAAATTATTTTAATATATTTAATGATACTTTTATAAATTTATTAATGAAATGTGTAAATAATTATAGTAATTTCATTTGAACGAGCGTAACTCTATTTTTTTCGCGGCGGCCATGGCTCTTATCAATGAAGTGCCGACCAATAGCGCGATAGAGCATTCTATGACATCACAACACCTTGGAGTGTAGTCAATGAGACTCGACTTTGGAGTAGAGTTGGCCAGCAGAAGGAACGAAATCGCCGACAATAGCTTTAATAAGTGTTAGATGAATGAAATTGGGACAGTATATTCAGCTATGGTATTTATTCAATTGATTCAAGTTTCAAGGTTACAACTTATAGGGGGTGCCACCAGCGCCACCCTGTACATGCAAATGAGACATTCCAATGACAGATATAAAGGAGATCAGACGCACGTCTGTGTCACTTCAGACACTTGTGGACGTGTGTGATAGAGTACGTTAAACATGCCTCGAAGGCGACTGCGACGTGAATATGGGCAGCTAACCCAATTCGAAAGAGGACGTGTAGTGGGCCTTCGAGAGAGTGGACTTTAGTTCCGTGCTATTGCAGAACGCATGGGTCGAGACGTTGCAACTGTGTACAACGGAAGGCAGGATTACCAGGAGACCAGGATCTGGACGATCCCCAGCCACTGGAGACAGGGTTGACCGGCGCATCTGTAGGATGGCTGTGGCAAATCGGACAACATCTGCAGCGGACATCCAGGTGCCCTGTGGCATGTTTGCCTCTTACCCCTCAACACCGTGCGCAATGTCTTCTGTGGTGTCAAGTCAGAGCGACTTGGTGGGCAGAATGGAGGTCTGTGGTCTTCACAGATGAAAGTCGTTTCTGTCTGGGTCAGAGTGATGGTCGCACAAAGGTCAGGAGGAGGAGTGGGGAAGTCCTGTTACCGAGCTGTATCCGTCATCGGCATACTGGCCCCACCCCTGGCGTTATGGTATGGGGAGGGATTTCCTACGACAGCAGGACCCCCCCCTGGTGGTTATCCCAGTCACCATGATGGCAAATGTTTACATTCGGATGGTTGTTGAACCCATTGTGCTGACATTCATGGCTGGTATGCCAGGGGGGCTGTTCCAACAGGATAACGTTCGACCCCACACTGCCGCTGCAACCCAACGTGCCCTTCAGGGTGTCCACATCCTACCATGGCCAGCACGATCACCAGATCTGTTGCCCATCGAGAACATCTGGGACATGGTCGAACACCGTGTCAGGGCTCTTCCACAACCAGCAACAACTGTCGCTGATCTGACCATCCAGGCACAACAGGCATGGAATGCCATACAACAAAATGACATTCGGCATCTCTACGACCGTATGCATGCACGTGTGCTGGCCTGCATAGACCAGCGCGGCGACTACAGCGGGTACTACAGTCCGTGCTTTTCACCATGTACAGGATGGCGCTGGTGGTGCCCCCTATAAGTTGTAACCTTGAAACTTGAATCAATTGAATAAATATCATAGCTGAATATACTGTCCAAATTTCATTCACCTAGCACAAGTCCTTCGTGGTGTTGGGATTTTTTTTTCCGCCAGTGTATATGTGACTGGTTAATGGCTGTACTGAAGGCTTAGAATATTTATTTCATTGTTAGACAATGTTTCGACAAAGGCTGATTAATTTAAAGCCATGAACTCAAATCAACTGTGTTTTTATTGGATAATTTTTGCTGCTCTGATATTGATTTACATTTTCAAAACGTATCAGGTGTAACCGAAGTTTCCTATACAAAAAAAAAAAGGAAGCAAATATAAAATATGTACTGATCAAATATATATATATACAGTGTCTATCAACCAAAAATCACTACACTTACAACGTTATTGACGCTACTCCTCACTTCAGTTGGGGGGGGGGGGGGGGATAATTAAAATTAATATTAAAAAAAACAAACAATTCCAACTCCATTTTACTAAATTTTGTATAAAATAAGTACAATTGTCTCGTACGGTAAATAGAGTTGAATTTCTTTCTTCTATTAATAAAGATTAGCCCTTCCCCCCAACGAAAAAAAAAAGAAAAACTGCTCCCGATTTCACAGTTGCACATTGCCCATATATATACACTACTGTTTATAAAAATCGCAACACCCTGATGGAATAGCCCAATCTGCATTAAATTTGGAGCATTTGCATATCATGGGTCAGAAAAGAAACCATTAGATTTTCAGGTCAATACAATGCGTTTTATTGTCACATTAGTATCGGGTGAAACCACCGTAGGATGCAATTACAGCCTCTAAACGTCGTGGCATTGAGTCAAGGACATTTCTGGCCACATGCGGTCGGGCATTGTCCTGTTGGAATACAGCGCCTGGAAGGTTCTGCAGGAAGGGGATGACCTCGAGTTGCACAACTTCCCTGATGTACCGGTCACTGTTCAGATTGCCATGGATTCTGATCAGACGTGAACAGCCATGGTAACTGATTGCACCCCACACCATCACCCCTGGCGTTTGTCCTGAATGACGCTGCAGGATGCATTCTGGAAGGTCGCGCTCGCCACAATGTCTTCTGACTCGTATCCTGCCGTCATGGTGCTGCAAGTTAAACCTTGACTCATCCGAAAACACAACTTGTTGCCATTCAGCTTGCCACTGTTGGTGTTGATGGGCCCATTGCAACCTGAGGCGCCAATGGTTTTGAGTCAAAGGAATCCGCAACAATGGTACTCATGCCATCAATCCTCTGGAAATCAAACGGCGTCGTACAGTGCTAGCAGACATTGTCCTGCCTACTGTAGCACCCCAATGTTGTGCTAACACTGTGGAAGTGGCTGTACGATCTGCTACACACATGCGATAGATGTGTCTGTCATCTCGCGGTGTCGTCGTGCTGGGTCTTCCTGAGCCTGGTCTTTAGTGTGCCCTGTTCTCTTCGCTCCACTGCCTCCATGCACGCATAATTGTCGTTGCATTACGTCCTACACGAACAGCAATGTCACGATACGACCATCCCGCTTCACGCAGACCAATTATGCGTCCTCTTTCAAAGTCTGTCAGCTGTTGATATGGTACCCTTCGTCGTCGTCGAGGCATGGTGTTCTTTCAAGCAATTACTCTGAAAATCTAATCATTTATACTCTGACCCATTGTATGCAAATATTGCAAATTGCATATGGATTAGACCATTCCATCAGGGTGTTGCGATTTTTATATACATATACAGGGTGGTCCACAAGTCTGTCCCCCCCCCCCTTTTATTTTTTGAACCGAAGCAGATATGTCAATTTTGATGAATCCAATGAATAGGAAGTTGTGGGTGGCCTATCCCATGGTGCACTTTTCATCATCCCAAATATGCAAATTAGGACACATTCAAAATTTATCTCAAAAACCGTAAGGGATAGAGAAAAAAACCCAATTGCAAACTTCTTCAGCATAAAAAAACAAACAAAACAAAAATATCATCCAAATCGGACCAACCAATCACCCACAATCACGCGGTGACTGTTTGTAGCTTACAAACAGTCACATGGCACAAGGAAAACTGAATGTTGATATTTCCGCCATGTAAAGCATGCAAATCAAAAAATTAACATAAATTACCATACTCGCATTCACTTTCATGCGGAAAAGCAAATAAAAGGCATGTTTCAGCACACAGAAGACGGAACAATTCCAGGATGGCAAGATACAATGTTCCGGAAATGGTCAACATGATCTTCTGATTGTGGGTGATTGGTTGGTCCGATTTGGATGATTTTTTTTTGTTTTGTTCGTTTTTTTATGCTGAACAAGTTTGCAATTGGGATTTTTTCTCTATCCCTTACGGTTTTTGAGATAAATTTTGAATGTGTCCTAATTTCCATATTTGGGATGATGAAAAGTGCATCATGGGATAGGCCACCCACAACTTCCTATTCATTGGATTCATCAAAATTGACATATCTGCTTCGGTTCAAAAAATAAAAGGGGGGGACAGACTTATAGACCACCCTGTATATATATATATATATATTTTTATAGTGGAATAATCTGTTCGGGAAAATAGAGATTAATAATATTTTTTGTCTGATACTGGGATTAACATTTTATGTCTTAATAAATATATATATTTAATTCAGTTATAAAATTGATGTCTAGATTTCTTGTTAATATGTAGACCGATTGTTGCAAGTCAAATTTTTATTATTGTTGTAGAGAAATTTACTTTTTATGGTCTGCGTGTGATGTGGCAAATGCGTTCTTTCCCTCGCAGCTAATTTCCTCGACCGCAGGAAGTTATGCCGTCCAATTGTTGGCAAGTTATAATTTTTTATTTTTTTTTGCTTACAGCTTTTATACCTTCACTCACCTCTTGCTCTTCTTCCAACCTACACGCCTCCTGTGCAGCATGGCCGCTGATCAACCTCCCCGCCAGTGGAATATATATATATATTTTGTTATGAAACCTCCTGCTAGCTCATCCTCCTTCTGAAGAAATATTGCCGTTTCTTTATGGCATCCTTGTTTTCATGCATGGTTCAGATTGATTCTTCGACATCTTCCTCGATCAGTTCCTAGCTTGATATTGCTATGAAAGCCTTTTTTTTATTAATGCAATACAGCAAGATGTTCTATTTTACGAATCAAAGTCTGAGTAAGTTTTCTTTTTTTTCTTCAGCAGGAGTGATGACAGAGATGTTTTTTTTTTGTCCCACTGAGCAAGTTGAACGCGCTATGATTTTTTGCA
>JAHWFO010090898.1:2059714-2098406 GCA_023313115.1 Rhysida immarginata
TTGTTTCTTTTACCTGCCTTTTTGCTGCCACAAAAATTTGTATGTCTTTTATTTGACAATTAATAAAATGTCACATGAACCAAACTACGTTCCCTTTTTAAATTATTCCTCTGAACATAATCTTTGGTCGATAGCCAATACAATGCATCCATATTATACCTATTTTCTTTTATATTTGTTTCCTACCTTTTTATACGAAAATGCTGTTACACTTCCTACTTTTTGAAAAGGCAAATCCAACGCTGATCGTTAAAAATTTATCCGATAAAAACACGGTGGAATAGTTCATGGCTTTAAATTATCCAGCCTCTGTTCAATCGTTTTCTAACAGTGAAGTTAATATTTTAACCTTTCAGAACAATAATTAACCAGTCATATATTTTCATTCATAAATTATTATGAAATTCACTTGTTAAAACTATTGTCGGCGATTTTATTCCTTCTGCTGGCCGACTCTACTATAAGGTCGAGTCTCATTGGGTACGCTCCAAGGTGTTGTGATGTCATAGAATGCTCTATCGCGCTATTGGTCAGCACTTTGTTGATAGAGCCATGGCCGCTGTCAAAGAGTTACACTAAATTAAAAACGAGATTATTATAATTATTTACACAATTAATAAATTTATAAAAGTTTCATTAAGTATATAAAAATAATTTAAATATATAAATAATAAAATTACTATCTAAATTACTATGTAATATACCATGAGACGCTAAAAACGAAGTAGTTCGATCTTTTTTTGTTCTATCTAAAATTACCGATAATGATTTTTTCAGAAAAAAATTTTTTTTTTTCAGGCTGCACTCACTTTTGGCCACACTTTTGGGGTTTAGAGCCGCAGCCTATATTCGAAAAAATATGGTAATCTCATTTTAATGAACAAGCACAACTCCTTATTTCTTCGGCAGCGGCCATATATCAACGCACTCACTACTGGATGCTGACCAATAGCAATACCATAATAGTAAAAGAGAAAGTAGGAGCACCCCCCCCCCCCCATCACACTCCTCCCTAACGACCGTTTTACCAGCATCAAATTTTAAAGCACTTAATACATAATTTTATTTGACCATTTTTTGGATATTTAAAGAAGAACAATTATACTTAATAAAACTGAAATTTTTAACTTGAAAAAACTTTCCTTCTTTTTAAAATGAACCATTAAGCTCCGCCCACTTTGACAGCGGAATTTCTTAGAACTAACGGCGATGCAGTTATTAGAGACGAGTTTCTCACAGATTTAATGTAATTAATCCTTGTTTTCCTGATCGTTTTCCCCTTTTCTAACTTCATTTTACTGAAGTAAGAGAACACGTTCTTCCAAATTAAGTTTTAATATAGTTTCTGCTGTTACTATTTTAATTAAATAATGAAGTTCAAAGCAGCAGGAACGAATGAATTGTTACTAAGTTTCTGAGGCAATCACAAAAAAAAAAAGCAGATGAGATTGAGCAAGCTATCATTATCAAAACGAACTTTAAAAGTTTATAACTCTGGAACGAGTGGTCCAATTTTGAAAACTTTTTTCAAATTGATATTTATTATATAGCCTACTATAAATCTCCTTCAGTATCACCTCTCAGTAGTGAATATCGATTATCGATAATTATGATTTTTTCGATAGTATCCTTCGAAAATTGACCACTTGTCAATATAAAAATTTATTGATTTTATGTGTACTATTAAACTTTTTGGTTCCATTTTGCTGCAATTCGCCATTTTCGAGATATAGCATATTTCGTAAATTCGCATTTTGGGTCCCACGAAATTTGATGTGATACTAGTCATCAGCGATAAAAAGAGACATTAATTTTACTTATCATACATCCTGCACCTTAAAAAAAGTGCAGACAGACGGAACTATAGAATTCAATAACTAACTTTTCAAGTTCGTTGATAAAGTAAGTAGGAATATGCCTAGTTGTTTTATGCCAGGATGCAAAAAAAAAAAAAAAAAAGTAATGGTGGAATAGTACATTTGCACAGGTCTCCCAATTATTTAGCATGGAAAGAAAAGAATAAAAAGATAAAATTTTTGTTGTGGTGGTGGGGGGGGGGGGGGGGCCCAATTTAAAAAAAAAAAAAAAAAAAACTTGCTTACTCAAAATTAGCTCCTCAAAAGCAAACAATTTATGTACAAAAGTTATTCGTCTCTGAGGGAGGACCGTTTATGGCAAATTTATTGACTTTGGCTCGCTAAAATGAATGTTTCAGCCATTTCTTCAATTTTAGAAAAAAAAATATTCCTCTAAAAGAATTTAATCAATTTTCATAAAAAATATTGTCAATGCATAGTTTAAGGAGCCCTCCGAGTTTATATTAAAACATTTTTTCCCAAGAAATACTAAAAACGGCTCTTCAGAGCCAAACAAGTCATATAGAATGGACGCTACAGCTATTTCTTCATTTTTAGAAAGAAATTAATATCTCAAAAAAGGCTAAACCAATTGGTATAAAATACATGTCAAGGCACAATTTAACGTACCTTCTATTTGTCGTTTCAGAGGAGTAACGTGCACAAAGTTGGTCACATACGTCCATACATATGCACCATAGCCGACGAAAAAGACAGGCCACGGCACGGAAAAGTCACCTGATCATCCTAGGCTGAATAACAATGCAATCATCATTGTTTCCATCTTGGATTTTAAGAATCAGTATTTTTTCGTTTGTTGAAAACAATGAAGGTTGGATTGTTGATCAGCCTACCATGGTCAGGTGATTGCGTAGGCTACGATACACACAGACGGAAATTTTTTTTTTTCAAAATTTCAACAAATTGTTTCGAAATATGAGTTAGGTCGATTTCAGAAAAAAAAAGTTGTTTAGTTTGGAAAACGAACACGTAGGCCTTCACTCTTAATAAAGAAAAAGAACGACATTTTTTTTAAAGAAATTGTTGAGAAATAGAGATTTTATAATCAAAACTTGTGTAATGAATATTTTAGTTATAATTTATTGATGATGTTTTTATTTTTTAATTTATTTAAAACCTTTGTTGCTTTTCCCCCTTTTTGAATGACTGCATGATCCATTGTTGCTGTTACTTAGATACTCCATTGTTGCTGTTACTTAGAAACTATATTGTTGCTGTTCTGCCTGCAGAGAATGTAGATGGTTTTTAAGTGGCTTAACTTAATAAAACTATTTAAGTTACAAGCATTTTTATTTTTCTTCTTTGGGGTGAACTTTAATGATCCAGATAAATATAACATGGTAGCAGAGCGTGGTTCACCTTGAAGAGAAAATTTGTGAATTAAATAACCTGCTGAAGTGGAAAGAAGGATTCCAAAGTGGGCCTACTTGGAGCTTTTAAGAAGAAGACTACATTATTTCAAGAGCTAGTAAGAAGATATGGAAAGTGAAAAATTCAGAATTGTGAAACTTAAGGACACTGAAAATTGGCAGAAATGGGAATTCATCTTGAGGAACCTGCTAGATAGTGAGGACTGCTTAGAAGTTGCGGAAGGTAAGAAACCTAAGCCTATTCAAGAGCAAGGGGATTCTCAATTTGAGATAAAATTGAGAGAGTGGGAAAAGACTGATAAAGTAGCTAGAAGGTTGATAATAACATCTTTAGAAGATAAACCATTAGATTTGATTATGACCTGTACTACCTCATGTGAAATGTGGAAAAAGCGTCATGAAGTTTATGAATTGAAAAGTGAAGAAAACTTAAGTTTAGTTCAGACAGAATTTTTCTCTTATAAATGGAAAGAAGGGTCTGACATAGCTTCACATATTGCAGGAGTAGAAAAGTTAGCTGCAAAATTAAAGGTACTAGGACATAAAATAGAAGAAAGTATGTTGATTACACGAATTTTAACAAGTTTACCAGCAAAATATAACTACTTTCAGTCAGCATGGGACTCTGTAGAAGCAAGTGGTAGAACACTGACTCACTTAACTTCACGATTAATGAAAGAGGAAGCTCGAATGAAAAATACAAAAGATGAGCATGATGATGAAATTGTGGCTTTTAAAGCAAAAGGAAAAACTTATGATACGAGGTGCATTCAAGTTCTAAGGCCTCCGATTTTTTTTCTCCGGATTGGAAAGAGATAGAAACATGCGCATTGTTTTAAAATGAGGCCGCGTTCATTGTCAATACATCCCAGAGATGGCAGCACCGTATGGCAGATGGAATTTTACCGCCAGCGGCGAGAATGAGAACTGTTTTAGATACTTAAAATGGCGACGTTTTCCTTACTTGAACAGCGTGCAATCATTCGTTTTCTGAATTTGCGTGGTGTGAAACCAATTGAAATTCATCGACAGTTGAAGGAGACATGTGGTGATGGAGTTATGGATGTGTCGAAAGTGCGTTCTTGGGTGCGACAGTTTAATGAAGGCAGAACATCGTGTGACAACAAACCGAAACAACCTTGGGCTCGCACAAGCCGGTCTGACGACATGATCGAGAAAGTGGAGAGAATTGTTTTGGGGGATCGCCGAATGACTGTTGAACAGATCGCCTCCAGAGTTGGCATTTGTGTGGGTTCTGTGCACACAATCTTGCATGACGACCTGAAAATGCGAAAAGTGTCATCCAGGTGGGTGCCACGAATGCTGACGGACGACCACAAGGCTGCCCGTGTGGCATGTTGCCAAGCAATGTTGATGAGCAACGACAGCATGAATGGGACTTTCTTTTCGTCGGTTGTGACAATGGATGAGACGTGGATACCATTTTTCAATCCAGAAACAAAGCGCCAGTCAGCTCAATGGAAGCACACAGATTCACCGCCACCAAAAAAATTTCGGGTAACTGCCAGTGCTGAAAAAATGATGGTGTCCATGTTCTGGGACAGTGAGGGCGTAATCCTTACCCATTGCGTTCCAAAGGGCACCACGGTAACAGGTGCATCCTACGAAAATGTTTTGAAGAACAAATTCCTTCCTGCACTGCAACAAAAACATCCGGGAAGGGCTGCGCGTGTGCTGTTTCACCAAGACAACGCACCCGCACATCGAGCTAATGTTACGCAACAGTTTCTTCGTGATAACAACTTTCAAGTGATTCCTCATGCTCCCTACTCACCTGATCTGGCTCCTAGTGACTTTTGGCTTTTTCCAACAATGAAAGACACTCTCCGTGGCCGCACATTCACCAGCCGTGCTGCTATTGCCTCAGCGATTTTCCAGTGGTCAAAACAGACTCCTAAAGAAGCCTTCGCCGCTGCCATGGAATCATGGCGTCAGCGTTGTGAAAAATGTGTACGTCTGCAGGGCGATTACGTCGAGAAGTAACGCCAGTTTCATCGATTTCGGGTGAGTAGTTAATTAGAAAAAAAATCGGAGGCCTTAGAACTTGAATGCACCTCGTACTTTGAGAAGTTACCCTGGTAGGAGTAACCAGCAAACAAAAAATCTAAAAGAAGTGACTTGTTTTAATTGCAATAAGAAGGGACACTTGAAGAAAGACTGTTATGGCAAACCTTTCTGTTACAACTGCAGAAAACCTGGACATACATCTCAAGAATGTAAAATGCCAAAGAGATCAAATGATAAGAAGCAAGACAATTATAAGAAAAGAATAAATGAAACATCTGAAACAGTTGCTTTTGTGTGTCATAGTGAACTTTTGAAACTTAAATGTGATAAATCAGATTCGTGGCTGATTGATACTGCTGCTAATGAGCACATTTCAAAAGACAACAGCTTTTCATCTTATACCCCCTTCAATAAAAGTGTGTTTGTAGAAATTGGTGATGGAAAGAAACTTAAAGTACTAGGTCATGGCATGATAACAGGCAAAACATATAATGGTGAAAACTGGATTAATGCAACGTTAAACAATGTTTGGTATTGTCCAGAGATGAAACAAAATCTGTTTTCTGTAAATGCAGCTTCTAGACATGGGATTGACTTTCATGTTAATGGGACTGACAAAATTTGCTATTTTTTGAAAGATAAAACTCCAGTTGCTTATGGCTTACAAAATGATATTGGAATGTATCAAATACTTCTGAAGATAGAACATAATGTGGAATTACATGTAGCAACAGCACAGACAGATGTACTGCAACTGTGGCATGAACGCCTTGCACATCAAAATAAGAAGCATGTATGTAACATTTTGAAATTAAATGGAATTAATGTTGATGGTAATACAGAATTCTGTGATGGTTGTGCATTTGGAAAGCAGCATCGTCTAGCGTTTGGAGAAAGGAGTAATAAAGCAACAGAAGTTGGAGAAATTGTATTTGCTGATCTCTGTGGCCCTATGCAGGTTGAATCATTAGGAAAGAAGAAATATTTCTTGTTATTTAAAGATGACTTTAGCTCCTTTAGAATAATATACTTGATACGAGAAAAGTCAGAGGTAAAGGAGAAAATAAAAGAATTTGTTGCTCTAGTAAAAACCCAGACAGGTAGGACAATCAAGGAACTGAGAACTGATGGAGGAAAAGAATTTGATAATAAAGATGTTCGACAATTTTTAAAGAAATTTGGCATTGTGCATACAGTAGTTGTTCCTTATACTCCACAGCATAACGGAGTTGTTGAAAGAGATAATAGGACAATAATGGAAGCAGCACGATCAATGTTACACTCTACAACTCTACCATTAAGCCTATGGGCTGAAGCTGTGAATACTGCTGTATTTGTACTAAATAGAACTGGTCCAACAAAGGAAGGAAAACCTCCAATTGAACTCTGGATGCATCAAGTGGGACCATCACTCGAATCATACAAAGTTTTTGGAACAGAATGTATGGTACATATCCCACAGGAGAAGAGGTCAAAATTGGACAAGAAATCGCATAGCGGACGTTTTATTGGCTACTGTCAATCAGGAGGTTACAGAATTTATATACCAGAAACTCATGAAGTGATTTTAAGAAGAGACGTCTTATTTAAAGAAGAGTTTTTGAAGGAAAACACAAATGAAATCATTTTTCCTCTGAAAAAGGACAAATCTGAAGATGAAAAGATTATATGTGATGAAACTGAAAATATTTTAGAAGAACAGGCTACTGATAAAGAACAAGATATAACAAGAGGCCATATGGAATTAAGAGATAGAAGAAAAATATCCAAACCATCTTGGCTCAGAGAAGATGTATATGCTTTACGTGCTCTGTGTGAAGTACCTACAACCTTCGAAGAAGCAATTCAGTCTCCTCAAAAACAACATTGGATCATGGCTATGGATGAAGAAATGAACTGTTTAAAGGAAAACAAAACCTGGGAATTATCAAGCTTACCAAAAGGAAAAAGACCAATAACTAATAAATGGGTATTTGCAATTAAGAAGAATCAAAATAATGAAATCTATCATTATAAAGCTAGGCTGGTCTGTAAAGGATTTGCACAAAGAGAAGGAATCGATTATGATGAAACTTTTGCACCAGTAGCACGGTATGAGACAATTAGAAGTTTATTGGCAGTTACTGCAGCTGAAAATTTTAACTTGTGGCAATTCGACATAAAATCTGCATTTCTAAATAGTTCTTTAGAAGAAGATATTTATATGACTCAAACAAAAGGCTATGAAGATGGAACCAATAGAGTATGTCACTTACTAAAGAGCTTATATGGCTTAAAGCAAGCTCCTCGATGTTGGAACTCCAGGTTCACTAAATTTATATTAAAATGTGGCTTTAGGCAGAGTAATGCAGATCCATGTTTGTTTGTAAGAAAAGAAGAAACCCAAAAAATTCTATTAGTACTCTATGTTGATGATGGATTAATAGCCTCAAGTGACTCTAATTTATTAACAAAACTCCTGGATGAATTAAAAGCAGAATTTAAAATAAGACATGGGCCTGTTGGACGATATTTAGGGATGAATATCAGTGTCTGCAAAGAAGGAATTTTTGTTCATCAAGATTACTATATTTTAGAGATTATTCAGAAATATGGTCTGATAGAATCAAACCCTTTAACAATTCCAATAGAAATTGGCTGGAAACCAGGAAATTCTCCACAAGCCAAAGACACTGAAAGATTTAGAGAACTTATTGGAAAGTTAATGTATCTAGCATTGTATACTAGACCAGATATTATGTATGTAATCGGAATACTATCAAGAGTCTTAGATTGCCCAACAGTAGCACATATGAAGTTAGCAAAAAGAGTCTTGTGTTATTTAAAATCGACATATGATTTAGGAATTTTATACAAGAGAGATATTAAATACAGACTTCATTTATACAGTGATGCTAATTGTGGATTATTTGGAGGCGGAATAATTACATGGCAAAGTAAAAAACAAACTTGTGTCACACTGTCAACAACAGAGGCTGAATATGTGGCAGCTGCTTCAGCTGCTACTGAATTGGTATGGTTAAAAAGATTATTTGAAGAAATCTCTGAAGTTGAAGAGATGCCAATTCTTTTTATTGACAACACAAGTACTATCAAGATTATTCACAATCTTGAGTTTCATCAGCGAACTAAGCACAATGATGTAAAGTACCAGTACGTCAGAGAAAAGCAACAAGAAGGTGTTTTTCAAGTAAAATATGTATCTACAAAAGATCAACTAGCTGATGTATTTAGTAAAGGACTTAGTAGAAAGAGACTTGAAAAACTTAGGGATGAACCTGGTTTAAAGAAGACAGTTTTGATTAGGGGAGAGTGTTGAGAAATAGAGATTTTATAATCAAAACTTGTGTAATTTGTATTTGCATGAAACTAATGAATATTTTAGTTATAATTTATTGATGATATTTTTATTTTTTAATTTATTTAAAACCTTTGTTGCTTTTCCCCCTTTTTGAATGACTGCATGATCCATTGTTGCTGTTACTTAGATACTCCATTGTTGCTGTTACTTAGAAACTATATTGTTGCTGTTCTGCCTGCAGAGAATGTAGATGGTTTTTAAGTGGCTTAACTTAATAAAACTATTTAAGTTACAAGCATTTTTATTTTTCTTCTTTGGGGTGAACTTTAATGATCCAGATAAATATAACAGAAATTGTCGAGGGAAGCAGAAGAACATGCCCGAAAACAACATGAAGATATCAAAAAGAAGATTAAAAAAAAATTCCATTTTCAGATAATTTGCAATTAGACGAAGATACAGGTCATTTAATTAAAATCATTATTGTCTATTACTTGGTTCCTTACATTTTAAGGATTGTAGAAAAGCTGAAAATTGCAGACTTTGTTTAATTTATTTATTTTTTTTTAATACTGATAGAAGCTCTGAATTGTCTTGTCTGAATGATTTTGGTGATTTTTTTTAAAATACCTAAAGTATCCAACTTGTTGAAGTTTTAAAGCAAGTTGAACGATGTCTTGAGAAAATTTTGAGTGAAAATAACTTTAAAATTTTGATTGATATATCTTCTGAAATTTTTTGAAAATTTGCCAAATCTGACAATTTCCAATGATTTGGTGGGGGGGGTCTATAACATGTTTTAGCAGAGAACATGTAGAACTTAACTTAGCTCATTTAATTTTATATTACTGCCAAACAAAATTCTATTTCTCAGCTAAAGATATCAAAATGAATCTGTCCAATTCAGCAAAAAGCTGAAAATTGCAATAATTTATTTTCAAAAAAAAATGCCTAAATTGGAATAAACTTGTTTAATATTTTTAATTTCTTTTCATAATTTTTTAAAAATACTTTTGTAGATAATGTACAAATTATGTGTAATTATTTTTAATACATTTTAAATTACGTTCATTAACTGTAAATGAAATTTTAAATGTACATACATTTAATTGTTGAATTTTTATTAGTCATATTTTATTTAAATGAAGATGGTCTTCGTTAATTTTACCAATTTTAAATTTATATACAGGGTTCGTACGGGTCATGGATAACCTGGAAAGTCCTGGAAAATCGAAAAAAATTTCCAGGCCTGAAAAGTTTTGGAAAATCAATGGTTTCTGACTTAAGTTTTGGAAAAAGTGCTTTTTGAACAGATTTAATGTTTTCTTAATAATTATTTATAAATGATATGGATATATTATTCTTTATTATTCTTAAAAAAATAAAAGATTATGGTGTTGGAAAATGTATTGAACTGCCTTAAAAAGTTTTGGAAAAGTCATGGAATTTTATCTTTGGTCAAGTGTACAAACCCTGATATAGGAATAATATAATGTGATTAAAAATAAAAGTAATACTATAAGACCTGACTATTTATTTCTTTAAATAAAAGATTTGAATCTTGCATGTAAATAATTAAGTTAAGCTTTAACACTATACAGCATTCATCTCTAAAGATAGTGGCGCCCTCATGCCATGGCTGCTATGAACTAAGGAGTGCTTCTACTTTCCCTTTTACTATTACGGCGATACAGAGCATTCTATTACATCATAACATCTTCAACTAATCGTAACTGCCAAGTACAGTGAATTCAGGGCTAGCGAATAGCCAACATTAACTTTTTAACACTTGATTTTCTTAATAATATATGAATGAAAAATTATGTGACTAGCTAATTCTTGTTCCGAGGTGTTAGAATATTAATTTCAATGTTAGAAAAAAATTGAACAAAGACCCGTTACTTTAAGACCATCAACTCAAAGGCCATCGCGTTTTTATCTACAGCAGAGAAGTCGAATACTTTTTACTATAAAAATAAAAAAAAAAAAAAAAAAAAAAAAGACAACAACAACTCAGGATCGTTTTGTTGATAGATTTACTTAGTGACTCGACACACAGTCTTCTTTGGCAGTGAAATTTTAAGAATTATTATTATACAGGGTGGTCCATTTAAGTATAGACATGGAAAAATAATTCGAAAACAAAGCATTGTACGGAAAATTTTGTCGAAACAAAAAAATTATTATTCTTTAAAGGGGAAATCTTTGTGTTCTAAAATCAGCCCCCCCCCCCCCACTCCAATACCCAGTGGGCGGAGCGGGTGGCAACTCTGATATCTTAAATAGGAATCCCTTTTTTATTATTATTATTATTATTATTATTATTATTGATTTCATTGTGCTTATACACACTTTATTAATATTACCAAATGTATCCAAAGTTCATAAATAATAATAATTTAAATGACAATTATTATTTTTATTTTTGCGTAATTGTTTTAAAAACAATATTTGTTTTAAATATAATTGTTTATAAATTATATTGTTTCTCAAAAACAGTTTAAACTCTCATACAAGCTAAAACATGATTTCGGGAAAGGCATTATGATTATAGTTTATGTAATCTATTTGAATAGAATAGAATAAAATTGAATTGAATTATTATTATTATTATTATTATTTTGTATTTTTTACCTGTCTAGTTTACTTTATTATAACAATGTTTTTGTTAAATTAGTCTTTACCTGTAATTATATTAATATTTGTTTTATCTGTAATACATAGCTCGCTTTGGGCTTATGCCTGTTGAGCAATGTAGCAAGAACGTACTGAAATAAAATGATTGATTGATTGATTATTATTGATAATAATATTATTGATGTTGTTGTTTTATTTGTTTTTTTTTAATGAAAAGTTATTCTTTAAAAAAAAAATTGTGGAGTTTTCTTGTAATTAATGCGGCATCTCGTCCACACTCTTCTGAATTCGTCATAATAACGAGCATTTTAAAACTATCTAGAATACCGTAAGTAAAGAAATAAACCCATTTAATATTTCTTAAAATTTCACTGCCAAAGAAGACTATATTTAAGTGTGTCGAGTCACGAAGTAAATCTATCAACAAAAGTATCCTGAGTCGAACTGTATGTGACAAAAGTGATTATGACAAAATGAGGTACCCTACCATGAAAATGATTTCACTATAAATACTGTAAGCAAATACGATAAATAAAGTTGAATTAATTTCTTTTTTTCTATTAATAAAGACTTTCGACCGCCCCCTCCCCCCAACATAACTCCCGCTTTCACTGTAGATGAGTAGCGTCGTTCGCGTAATGATTTTGGATTGATTGCCAATACATTCATTTATCGTACCCATTTTCTTTTAAATTTGCTTATTATCTTTTTTATAAGAAAATTTTCTTACACGTTTTGAAAGAGTAAATCGCAGATAGATATTTCTTTTTTTTTTTAGTAAAAATATCCGACTTCCCTGCTGTAGATAAAAATGCGATGGCCTTTGAATTGATGGTTTTAAAATAACGAGTCTTTGTTCAATCTTTTTCTAGCATTGAAATTAATATTCTAACACCTCGGAACAATAATTAACCAGTCAGATAATTTTTCATTCATAAATTAGTAAGAAAATCAAGTGTTAAAAAGTTAATGTTGGCGATTCGCTAGCCCTGAATTCACTGTACTTGGCGATTACGATTAGTTGAAGATGTTTTGATGTCATAGAATGCTCTGTATCGCTATTGGTCAGCACCCAGCAGTGAGTGCATTGATAGAACCATGGCCGCTGCTGAAGAAATAAGGAGTTGTGCTCGTTCATTAAAATGAGATAACTCTAATTATTTACACATTTAATAATTAAATTTATAAAAGTTTCATTAAATATATAAAAGTAATGAAGATGGCTATATAAATAATAAAATTACTAGCTAAATTACTATGGGACGCTAAAACGAAGTATTTCGATCTCTTTGATATATTCACAATACTCTATTGCTATAGCTGAAACAATTTTATTTTTCATATTTTGCTTTGTAATATCAAATTTCAAGGTTTTTCTTTTAAAACTTCGTTCAAAATCTAAATTAAAACATTCTCTTAAATTAGATTGCTTGTGGCGATTGTCCTAGTGTCAATTGCCATATGGCAATTGTCCTAGGTTGCAATTGTTCGGATGGAAGTTTTCCGGGTGGCGGTTGTCCAGGGGGCACTTGTCCGGAAGCCACTCACCTAAGGATTGATGACAAATTTAAGGAGGTACTAACCTTAATACACCATCCCATCCCGTGGATGAGAGCAGTCTATGGAGCAGCAAACATACCGGTGATTTGGCATAGGAAAATGGAAGACATCTTAAGAGAGGTCTTATTGGGACTGAGATATTAATTTTGGAAAATTTGTGAAAAAAAAAAAAAAAACGGCATACATCATAATACGAAGAAACGAGTTTTTTTGACTCCAGTTTTAGAGTGTTTGGGACATAGGATTGATAAAAATGGTCTACACAAATCCAAAGAAGCACTTGAAAATGCTCGAATTCCTGCGATAGCAAAAGAACTAAAACTTTTTCTAGGAAAAGCAAATTATTATACTGCATTCATACCACAACTTTCAGCAAGAACAAAACCCCTATGTGAGATGTTATTAAAAAAAGAATTTAAGTGGTCAGATAAAACAAAATCAGCATATAAAGATGTAAGAAATGCTTTAATTTCGCCACAAGTTCTTATGGCATACGATCCAACACTACCATTTTCAACAGATGCGAGTAATCAAGCTCTCACAGCTGTCCTGTCTCATGAATTAGGTAACGGATCGGAGCGTCCGATTGCCTATGAAGTAGAATACTCACAGCAAAGAACAAAGGTACCCACAGATAGATAAAAAAGCGTTACTCATAGTTTGGGCTTAAGGAAATTCTTTCATTATGTATATGCAAGAAAATTCAAACTAATCACGGATCATAAATCGTTGACGCCAATCTTTCATCCTCAAAAGTCTTTACCCATACTATTTATTAGCCGTATGGCAAATTATGCTGACATTTTAACAAATTTTAATTTTGATATAATTTACAGACCAACCAAACTAGATGAGAATGGAGACTATTCTTCCAGGATGTTGCCAATTAACCACACTATCAATAAACTCAAAGCAGAGGAGGATGATGATGATGATTTCGGATTGTTTACACTGCATCAGATCCAGCAGCTACCAGTGAGATCAGAGGGGATAGCAGATCAAACGAGAAAAAATTCCCGTTTAGGACAGATCCTCCAGGAATTAGAAAGAGTACGGAACCTTGCACGAGCTGGCTACAAAGCGACCGAAACTAAGTACATAATGATAGTTGGATGCCTCCTCTACGAACACCGAGTGGTTATATTAACAGGAAAGCAATATTAACGGATATGCATTCTGCACACCTTGGCATGCGAAAAATGAAAGGACTTGCAAGATCTTTTATTTTCTGACCTGGAATGGATGCAGAGATAGAAGGCATCACAGCTGGCTGCACGGAATGTGTTCGACATGCACATGCCCCTCCGACGTTCAATACGCATAACTGGTAATATTCAAAAGAACCCTGGGAATGCACTCATCTAGATTATGTGGAACCTGCCACTGGTTCCATATTGCTTATAGTGGTAGACGCTTTCAGCAAATGGGTTGAAGTCAAGGTGACACAGACAACCACTGCATCAGCAACCATAGAACTTCTGGATGATCTATTTACGGCGTATGGGATATCGACCACTGTCATGAAAGATAACGGATTACAGTTTGCGTCCCCAGAGTTCGGTGAATACCTTCGTACACTAAGTGTCAAGTATCGCCAAACTACGGCAACCAATATTACCCAGCAACCAATGGACAAGCAAAACGGTACATGGCTACGATAAAGAATGCTCTAAAGATGGGGCCTCGCAACATTCCCTGCGACGGAACTTGAATAACTTCTTAAGGTGGTATCGTCGAGCACCTCATGCATTCACCAACAAATCACCAGCTAAGTTGTTCGTCTCGACCTCGTGCGACCCCCACAACCTGAGAAGGAAAAGAATCAATGGTAAAGAGCTCCTACGAACTATTGTATTTGCCAACCAGCTCGGAACCGTCTATGTTTATTCAGGATTGCCAAGACAAGATAAATGGATACTTGATGTGATTTGTGATCTTCATTACAAGATTTAAGTCAAAGAGCAAATTGTGAAACGGCATATCGATCAAATCAGGCCACGACAGGACCTGGACTTGCGAAGTATCTTGAGAAGACCATAGTCGAGCAAACAAGGTTATCGCGCAGAATTCACTTTAGTCAACCGGAAGTGCAAGTGTCCAAGCACCCTAACCAAGGCCTGCCTTCGAACATTCCGGTTCTGACGACACCAGCTACACCTAACCCAGAGGTTGTTGATACTAATGACAACATAGTGATCGACCAAGACGAAGTGACCAACGGAGAAATAGCCCCAGAAGCTGATGTTAGCCTTCCAGAAGGAATGGACCCTCAGTAACTTCAGCTGACTTCCCGTGCACCTCGCAGGTCGACACGGCCACGGCAGCCACCAAAGCGCTACTCACCAGAGTAAAGCAGAGAGGAGTGATGGGACTTGAGAAGCATGGGTGAAGCATCTTATGCTCTCTCTAGAGCACTAGATAGAGAGAGTATGGGCATTCTTTTCCTCAGCAAATACCGACAGATGAGGCATTGGATTGGCTAGGGCGTGTCACGTGCCACTGGTCGCCATTGGAACACCCTTGTGAGAGAGTCGATACTATAAATTATACTGTAAACCCTCTAATACTTAGCTGTAAACATACTGTAAACATCGTAGTAGGGTTTTTCAATATGGAAAATGATATCGATATTCAGAATGTCGATATTATTCGTATTTAGTATTATCAAAATACAATTATTTTATTTATCAAGTTTTTTGCATTAATAGTTTGTGGTGGAAATAAATATCAATAGTTAAACACTAGTAAATTAAAGCAAATTTTATTTTTCATTTTGTAAAGAAACAAGACCTGCTCACATTTTATAAAAGGCACGTCTCATTGCCACCATCATAAAAATTATAAAAGTTATAAAATGGGCCAATGAAATGGCAGAAAACACAAGGGGAAACATCTTGCCAATAGGGAAGTGGGGAGCGGGAACTAAAACATAAATACAAATTACAAATAAATACAAAAAGTACTTGAATAGGTTAAAAATGCTTAAACATTAAATACCAGAATTAAATAAACATTAAAATATTAATTAAAAAATAACAAAAAAAAAAAAAAAATATTTGTTAGTATTAGATCTCGATGATTTTGATAATATCAAGTCGGAAATATCGAAATTGTTTAAATACTCAATATGATTTTCTAAAATATTGATATATCGAGTACTTTGGAAAAATCGTACATTGAAGCATAACAGAAGTAAAATGCCTTGTTGTTGTGCAGTAAATTGCATCAAACAAAAAGGGACGTTTTATTCTGGATCCCGGACGTTAATAATAACTGGTATTGTTTTTTGTTTTTTTGGGGGGGAGGGGGCGAGTAAACAAGAAGTCTATTTCAGTATACTGTAATTTGCCAGCCAAGTACAATTTCTACTCCAAAACTCCTTATTCAACGTTTTGTTGTAGTTTAAATACGGCGAGACAAGTGTTAAGAATATAGGTGGATAAATGTGAGATTTGTTTCCTGAGGAAGGTTCCAGAAAATTAAAAAAAAAATTGGACTAAATGTCGAATAAAAATAAGAGTTGGATTTAAAGTTTTATTCAATATAATTTATTGGCAAATTGCAATATAGAATAATAAAGCTTTTAGGAAATATGAGAAGGATAAGAAAAAACATCTACATAGATAAAAAACAAGAAATTTAAGTGGTAACTTTATTATTTTTTTTTCAGTTTAACCATTAAATATTTAATTCATGATTATTTTAAAGAGAGTAATAATTAAATGAAAATAATTAAACAAGGATATATATTTATACCTCAACAAGTTTACAATAAATATTATTTAAAATACTAGAAAGAAAATATAATGGATTTACTAAAAAAAATGAAGGAAATTTGACTACAATACAAACAACCCAAAATAATTAAATAAAATCTTGTAAACATTCCAAGGAGGAGCTTTAGCAGTGAAGCAGAAATACATTTATACATTTATTAAAAAGAAATTAATCCCCTCTCCTGAGTAGGGTAAGGCAAGTAGCAGGCCCTGCAGTCATCTATTTTTACCCTTTTGTCTGCACTTTTTACCTCTCCCCAAGTTTTTTAATCAAAAAATTAATTTTCTCGAACATAATATGTAGAAAAATGTAAAAGAGCTCATATTTTCCTTCCTTTTTCATCATTTCCGAACGTATGATATATTACAAGCCATATGTTGCCATAGTTCTAAGACCAAGTGACTGCCACCCCTGGAAATCCGACCCCAATGGAACAACTGGGTCTAAACTTTATAGTAATGTAGATCTTACCTAGAGGAATCTGGAAACAGAATTTCACACCTTTATGTACCTAAATAGCACACAGATATGTTGTCCTCTCTGAATCCCACCCCCGTAATTCCGACCTCAGTGTACCAATCAAAACCAGACTAAACAGTGCAGATGGACATGCCCATAGGAAGCTACATTCCGAAATACAATCTTCTACCTCCAAAAATGTAGAAATTATGAAATGGACGGTCTGATATTAAAAAAGCAGTAAGTAGCTCCATCCTTCCACTACTTAATAATATATAAGCAATTATGATTATGAGCAATCGGACGTCAGCAAAGCGATTTCACGTGCGCGTGCCAATGTCAGTAATGCTTAAAAGATGAACAGAAAGTAACAATGTATTCCTTCTTGACAAATCGATTGTTATATAACATGCCATTATCTTGGTATTCTTTACACTAACTGTTTTAGCACGTGAATTCGACTTGAAGGAGTCCACGAAAAATTCTAAAAAGTTGATATGGCCGAGCTAAGACTTTGATAGTCATATTTCTGAAATCAGAATTTGAAAAAGTTAATCAGTTTTCAAGTTATCGTGCAAACAGGGGACTGCCAGACGGATAAACGTACATACCAAAGGCGCATTCTTATAAGTAGCTTTTATGTTAAAGCTCCTAATAAAAACTAATTAAGAAAATATGCAAAATTTAAATTTTGAAGATGAACCCAGAAACAAGGCTTGAAAATGTTCATTATCAATATCATATATTTTTTTTAAATTTAAATTATTAAAACTCTAAGAATTAACATCTACAAAGATAATCAACAAGGAATTTTAACAACGTAACTTTTTTATTTTATATATTTTATTTTTAATTTAATCATTAAATTTTATAATTGTATTATCTAAAAAAGAAATAATAAAATGAAAATCATAATAGTGATATGAGAAAGAAGTGAAAAAAAAGTGCTTGAGTATCAGATGAGTATTGCCCGAGCAGCATCAATAGTTCAGAAAAGGGGGGCAAAATGGCTGCCTCAGATGATTGTCCATACTCTATCTAGTGCTCTAGCTCTCTCCAGATGAAGGCACCATCTGGTGACGTGCTCTCTCTTCCCAGACTGCAAGCACCTGCTCCCAAAGCAACAGAGTATGAGCCCCTCTCTGGAATACTTAACAGGTAAGCCCGGTAGCATAATGTAAAGTAGCGTTAAGGAACCCGGAGTCCCAAACCCCCCTGTGCATGCAAACGAGGGCACAACACACTGCAGATACACAACAATAACTGTGCTAGAAATTATTAAAAAAAAACAAAAAAAACTATCACATTAATTCATTTTTAGAAATAAATTTAAAAGAAAACATATAAAGCAAGGATGTAACTTAATTACAGGAATGCAATTTCTCAAATTACTCGTTCTGATTACAGTCATCAACGCGTCAAAAGTTTCTTGACTCAAATCTGTCCATAGTTATAATGCATAGACAGTACAATGATAGAAACCCAGACCATAAGATCTCTGAAGCCTTGTTCAGATGAATTTTCAAATGTGCATTTAACTATAGTTTTGGCAGCCCACGTTCAGACATTTGTGAGGACTGTGAAAAATTTATTATTCAGAAGAGGGCATCAACTCTCAAAGGTGATAAATCCGCAGTAGCATCTGTTACCGTTGAAAATGGCATGCACTCCAGGAAAGCACAGGTCTTCCATAACGAATTAAAACATCTTAAACTGGAGAAGCTGGAAGATTCCTTAGCATTACGTATGGAATATGAAAAGACCTGCCTGTCCCAATAACCAATGTCAATGCTGAATACTACTGTAGACAGTTATGGATCCATAACTTTGGATTATAAATATATGTATGGGTGAAACAACTTGCTTTGTTTATGGTAAGCAAACAGCAGAGAAGGACCCAAATGAGGTAATTTCATCCCTCAACCGTTACATTCTACAGAACAAGAAACCCTAGCATTCGAAGCTGTTGATTTTTGCAGACAGCTGCTATAGTCAAAACAAGAATAAATTTTTGTTTGGCTATCTCAGCGGTCTTTGTGTCAGGGGAGTGTTCAAAGAAATTTTGATCAACTTTCCTATTCCTGGTCATTCACTAATGCGTATTGACAGGTCCTCCTCAAAAATCGAAAAATGTAAAAGGAAGATAGAAAAACTTAGTAAACCAGACGAGTGGGTAGACATTATTAATAAGTGTTGAATTAGGCACCAGTTTCAAATAGTCCACCTGAATGTACCATTTCAAGTAAATCTGCAACATATGGAGCGAGACAGAGTCATGCCTGTCGAAGATTGGCAAGCTGCCATTGACCGTAGAGTTTGTCCCATAGCTGTAGCTAAAGTTCGTACAGCTCACTTTACCACTAACAGAAACAAAGTGGGAACGAGAACCACAATGACGGGAGCATTCGACTTCTTCGTCCTGGGAAAAAAAAAGGAGTCCCCAGAAGAGCAAGCATTACACCCACAGTAGCATATGAAAGAAAGCAGCTAAAAATCAAGGTGGCGAAACTGACAGGCAAAGGGTACTAGGGATTTAAATGAATTTACTTATGATCGTTTTTTTTGTTTTTTTTTTGCTTATGCTAGGCTTTCTGTGATAGCACACATGAGTGGGGGAGTGAGTGGTTGAGGTTGTTGACTTACTTGCTCGGGTCGTTCATTTTGCGTGTTTTGTAATGTATTAGTGTAATGCGTAATCATATAATATTTATAATTTTGGATAATGATATTTACTTGTTGATCATGGATAATTATTTATATTGTAGTGATTGTTTTATCGTGGAATTGTTGTGAGCGTGTCTTTGTGTTTCATGTAAGCACTCTGTTGTGGGCTGCGATTGTTACCGCTGATTTCTAGGAAGATCATGGCAGCCTCTAGCAGAGTGTTGTTGTGTTAAAATTTCGGCGAAAAGTACTTAGGAAGTGAATGTTGTGCTTCGTTGTGTGTTTAAAATGTTTTGTTTTTTTTTATCGGCATTCCGGTGTCAGCTTCCGAGCCTTGCGGACGTGTTTCGGTTTTAAAAGTTTCACGTTTTCGAACGTCGGGACGCGGAGTTTGCGCTGGGATGTGAGGTTATAATAAGCTTTATGCTTCTTAAAAACTGAAATTTAATAATTGATCACTAAATTAAGATTAATGAATTAAGATGAGTTTGCATAAAATGTTAGTTGAATAAAGTTTATGGACCAGCGGAGCGTCGGTGCAATGTGTCTCTACGATGGCAATATGGAGAGGCGATGCACACATGGCGAACAGTAATACAGCGGCTAAGCAGTTATGCAGTTGGAAATGGTTTGGGAATCTGCATTTTGGTGAGTGACTGTTTACTATTATTATCAGCGTGGCGAGGCAGCATTATTAGAGAACGATTAGTGGGAACAATTTGCACGTGTCTTCGGTTCCTCCGTACAAGGGCTACGGAACTTTGGGATTCCTTCCCACACTCGAGCTGTGACATTTGCTTCTGCTGCATAATAAATGCATCACCTTAATGAAGGACCGTTAGTGTACTGTTGGTGTCCGCGGAGCGATGGTTCAAAAATCTATTGAATCAGGAACTTTATTACAACGGGTAGGCCTACTGGGAAGGTTGAAAAACGAACATGTTCTCGTGGTTGGGCCTATGTCGGCATCAATAGGTTTCGACGTGGTAAATTACTTCTGGTTCTGCATGACTTTTTATAAATGAATAGATAGGAGATTTCTATTTGAAGTTTTATATAAAAGTTTAATGTAAATATATGGATTACAAAATTTTATCATATAATATACTGGAAGTACGTATTGTCACTTCCATCGTGAATGAAGTCTTTTTTCGCTTCTGTATCATTCTATCTACAACAAAGTGTTCACGTGATTAATTACTCTCGTGAACACTTACTCATTGTTAACATAAGTAAATGTATAATGTAATTAATTATTATTTAGCTTAAAACATTCATGAGATATAATTTAAAAATTATAATATATTAATTTACAATAAATATTATTATTATACTCTTTCTCTTATTTTCTTTTTTGTACGAAATAAATATAAACTTATAGAATATTATATAAAGTTACTAACATGTACTAACAATGTCACTGTCACTATCTGTTATTTATGGTTAAGGTAGTGCATAAGCTATGTCGTACCTGGGCATGGCACATGATAAGGCTGTGCGGATATCCCAGTGAGCATCAGTACGTGGGGGAGCAACAACCCTGAGCGTCAGCAGCTGCACGTCTCGTGTGTAATCACATTTTGCAAGGTTGACACTGACGTCATCTTAGGAGCTCGCCTGTGGCTGAAGAGTTGTAAGCATTCGCTCCCACCACGAGGGGTCACTGTGCCTTCCCTTTTCTTGGGCAATAAAGGAGGTACTGTGCATGTTCTGGCGTACCTTTTAGGAATATTTAATTCGGGGGAGCGTGGGCGCGCTATCCAAACTCGACAGCACTGCGTGGGGCATCTTCCCCTCCCACAACGTCAGAAAAGTTTTTGGGTGTCCCTGAATGCTGTTCATGACGACATGCACACGAGTGCAAGCGATTCAAGTTAGATAGAGCACAGTTTCGAAAGGGTTCCTCGACTTTAGAATTTAATCCACTTTGTTATTATTGTGTTGTAACAAGTTTAGAGCAATAAAAAAT
This sequence comes from Rhysida immarginata, assembly GCA_023313115.1. Classification (NCBI taxonomy): domain Eukaryota; kingdom Metazoa; phylum Arthropoda; class Chilopoda; order Scolopendromorpha; family Scolopendridae; genus Rhysida; species Rhysida immarginata. The sequence continues at coordinate 2,081,357 of JAHWFO010090898.1, forward strand.
AGTATAATTGATCTTACTAGTCTGAGTCTGCCCATTGCTCGATATCTGGTCCCAAACTCTTGACATGCCCACTCTCCAGCTCCTACTCAGTTGATGGTGGTGAACATGCACACTAACTGGAAGGTGGACCCGTCACACTGGCACCCGAACAGAGAGCAGTAGTCCGGATTTTCCGAACAAATGAAGGTGCGGGGACTCAGTCGTAGGATTTTGTGTGGGTGTGGTAAAAATATCGAGTAGAAGGCCAAGCGTGTAAGGTGTTTATTAAGTGCATGGTAGTGCTGTTCAGTTAAAGGTGTTAGGATGCCGTGTAATGTAGGGGATATGGGGTGCCTGCAGCCATCCAGAGCTTGCGGGATATACAGGGGCAGTGCCAGCATTCAATGGGGAAGACTATGGCATCACCGTCAAGGTGTTCTTGACGAGTGTGGAGAGTTGTTGGAGCACTCGCCAAGCGGACGCCTGAGGTGAAAGTCACGATTATAATGACAAAGTTAAAAGGAGTCGCAGCCAAGCGCACCGCCGAACACGAGATCTTTGATATAGATGATTATGCCCAATTGCGTACGCGCTTGGAGTGCGTGTTTGGAAAGTTGAAAGTCACCCGAGATTTCTCCCAGGAACTCCATGAGACGGTTCAGGGAATGAATGAGTCGGTAGCCACATTTGCCGGCTGCCTTGATTTGGCTGTAGAAAGATATCTCAGCGCCACTCTGGAGGCAGTGCCAATGCAGGAGACAATCCTCCTGCAGAAGTTTAGTAATAGCTGCCTGCTGGCACACTGGAGGGCTTTGATGATTGCCAATCCGAAGTCATACAAGGAGGCGGTCACGCTAGCTATGAGGTCAGAAGACTTTGAAAAAAAAATATAAAAGAGCCTCAAATGTTGCAGAGTCCGGGGAGACTTGCTCGGGTGGCGATGTTGGCCAGACTACGAGGCACCACATTCCAAAGAGTGCCAAGAGCAGTGTATTAAATGTTGATCAGACTAAAGCACAAGGGAGCAGTTGTGGCTGTTCAGAATCCATTAAGAAATTGGAAAGTCTAGTGGAGGGCCTTTCCAAAGTAGTAGAAAAGCTGGTAGTAGGTCAAGTGCAGGTGTTATTGTCGCCGGCTGCTCCGGTTCCAAGTGACTCTCGAGCAGTGGTACCTCGAGGGGTGGGGTGAGCGCTGGTTATTATCGATGCAGACAACCTGGACATTTTGCCAGGAACTGTCCGCAGCCTGCACCTCGGCCACATAGTGTAAATGTTAGTGGCTACCCTGAGGGACCTGTGGTGTCTCAGAGTGGTGAGGGTGGCACCTGTACTGCAATGGTGTACTTACAGGAGCAGCTCGTCACCATGCTGATCGATACCGGCTCTAAAGTTTCACTAATTGACGCTGAGGCATATAGACAGCTGGTAGGCCCTCCTCTGCAGCCCGCAGAGATGAAGATAAAAGGTATCAACGGTAGTTGCCTTAATCTGAGACGAGGTGGAATGTTGGAGGTGAATGTCCAGGGCCGCCATATGGGCATGCGAACATTTTTAATTCATTCATTCGCAGATCGCCCATATGACGGTATCCTGGATATGAACATACTAAAGGGTATGACATTTCAATGTGCCTGTGCCCAAGTGGTTGGACAGGCACAGGTCCTTCCGGTGGAGAGAGTAGTTAGTGATGAGGGGTACATGGCGGGAGGAGTGGTGAACAATTACATGCATATGGGGGGTGACAGGTTTGGAGGTAGTCGCGGGAGGGTACATGATGAGGAATACCACCAGCCCGACCCTGAATGGGTGATGTTGAGAGTCCCAGGAAGGAGTGTCCCACGCCGGGTGGGGAAACAAAACGCGATGGATTGGCCCCTTTGAGGTTTGTGCTGAGGATGGGGCCAGGTGGGTGCAAGTGATGGGGATCAGGTTTAAAGATATCAGGTGGGTGCGGGTAGGACAGGTTTGGCAAAATGGAGAAGAGTGGACAGGGGGATATACAGCGGAGGGAGTGAGTGGGTTCCTCCAACGGAAGCGAGCAATGATTTGTTGGAGCATGGAACAGCAGGTGTATACCAGCCACCTGAAATGGAACAGGCAGTCTGTGGAATTAATTATCCGTCCGAGTGGTATGGTCATGGACCAGCACAGCCGTTCGAGGAAACTGTACCTGGACTGTTGCGGGAAAATCCTGTAGAGTGCTCGTACGTAAATGCTCCTGGTGACTGGCAAGGAATGCCACCAGAGAATTCGTGGGGATAGGCTAACAATGACATTATATATAATGGGGTTATGTCGAGTACCAGAACCCATATGGTAGCGCCTTACCTCCGTTTGGGAATTTTGAGCAACACTCAGAAGGGCAGCAAGTTAATGCAGCAATAAACTGGGTGATGATTATGTAGTGAGAACTTTTAGGAATGAATCCAGCACAGGTGTGTTTACGCCTCAACTAAGCTCCATGGTGGAGGTTACGCATAATCCGGAAACGAGGGTGGAGGAACAGCCATATAGGATAGGGGTTGATGATGAAGTTAAGGAAAAGGCATTGCCCGGGGAAAGTGAGCCAGATGCTCTCAGAAAGAAGGGTAAGGTTAAGAGAGTGAGTGATATGAGTAAAGCACCCATAGAAGATGAGCTTGTATGGCAAGTGGGGATGCAGGTATTCCAAAAGGTTCGTCGACAGATGGAACCTGAATTAAAGGAAAGTAGAGAAGTGGGTCCAAGAAAAGGGAGATGTGGGCATTGTCAGCTCAGATACCGGATAAGGGGGAAAATAAGGGGCCGAAAAGACGGACGAGGAGAGGGAAGGGAGGTAAACTTGTATGGATTAAGGGGGATAGCGGGGGGATAGCGATTGAAAAATCGAATTTTGGGTCAAAAAAAATCAAAAAATATGAAACTTTTTTTTTCCTACCTTTAACTCGTCTACTTTCGATCTGTGTAGGTGATTTCACAAATTCTTCAATATTTTTTGTAAAAATAATTTATTTCTGACCCCCCTCCCACTTATTATTGTCTAAAAATTTACCATGAACGATCCAAAATTCCAGAAAAAGCACTTTTTCGTTCGGCCATAACTTCGCGAAAACTTCATATATTCGCGCCAATTTTTTTTTGTCTGAAAGAGCAATGTTTACGCTTGGAGCCACGCTTGAGCTCTTTTTGGCCAATCACGTTAAACGTTTTATATAAGCATTTCAAAACTCCAAGAGAAAGACAAAGAGCTTGTACGTGATTGGCTAAAACCGATCACATGGTCGTTCCGCATCCTGTGATTGGCCTAGAGGCTGGGCGTGGCTTGACATCAGGCATGGCGTCGGTCTCCATCTTGGATGCGTGGCTAGCGGTTGCGGTTGTACCGTACAAACTCTCCAGATTTTTGCTGGCTTTTTTTTGAAAAAAATTACATAAAAGAAAATAAAAACTTCAAGATGCCAAGACCGAAGGTTTTCGGTAAGCGGTAAGAAGAATGAAGACATCGAGACAATGGACACCGTGGCAGACGCAAGTGTGCCGTCGACTTCGTGTGCACCACCGACTAATAAATCTGTTTCTTTTTCTAAATTACAGGCTTATGAAAATAATGAAATAACAGCGAGCAGCAACGCAAATCTTTTGATTTCTGAATAAAATTTTATCTAAAACACACAAAAACAGTCCACACACCCATACGCAGAGACTAAAACCGTTCAAATTAAAAAAAAAAATTCATTCATAACTGCATTCATACACTAGTTATTCAATGTGATTTTCATAAGCAACTTTGGAAAGGGTCAGGAGGGGAAAATTATGGGACAGAAAAATATCTTTACACACATGTATTTTTAATGTAAATAAAATGCTCTTTCCAATGGTGCAAACCTTATTATGCTACCTTGCATAGATGCAGAGAAACGTGCACTTGATTGTTTAAAAACTATGAAGTTAATTTTTCAGCTTTGTGTTTTCTACAAAATTTTTAACTTCAGGGATCATTTTCTCTGTTTCTACTGCATAGATTTTGATAAATTTGGGCATTTTGGAAAGATAGGGAGCTGAATAATGCATATAAACTTGGATTTTATTATATGTTAATTAGCTAAGAAATTCTATGCTCAAAACCATCTCCCCTACCCTGCATTTTTGGGGGGGTTAAAAAGTTACCTATGCTAAAAAGTTAAGAATAAAAATATTTTAGAAAAAATATAGTAATTAAAAAGGCTTATTCTTAAAGAAAACGAGCTGTTCTTTCCAATGGTGCAAACCTTATTATGCTACCTTGCATAGATGCAGAGAAATGTGCACTTGATTGTTTAAAAACTATGACGTTAATTTTTACGCTTTGTGTTTTCTATAACATTTTTAACTTCAGGGATCATTTTCTCTGCTTCTACTGCATAGATTTTGATAAATTTGGGCATTTTGGAAAGATAGGGAGCTGAATAATGCATATAAACTTGGATTTTATTATATGTTAATTAGCTAAGAAATTCTATGCTCAAAACCATCTCTCCTACCCTGCATTTTTGGGGTACCTGTTAGTACCTATGAAATAAAAATGTTCTGGAGATAATATAACAATAAAAATCGGTATTCTTAAAGAAAATGAGCTACTCTTTTCAGTGGTGTAGGCCAAATTATTCTATCTTTAATAGTTTTCTCATAATCCGTACTGGAATTTTGAAAACGTTGATGGCTATAACTCTGCAACGAAAGCACCTACAGAGATATTGGAGACAGTTATTTTATCTACTAAATATGTACTCTCACCCTGCAAAATATGATTAAAATCCTTAAATAAACATAAAAAATAAGTTCCCCCCCAGCCGCACCCCTTAAAGATAGGGGGTTCGCAGTTATCAAGTCGAATAGAATGAGGAATAGTAAGCCAGCAGAAGTATCGGCAGTGGTAGGGGTGCCCAACGTAGCTAGGGATGAGCAGGCTGAATATTAGTTACGTGGCAAAGCAGAGAACTGGGAGGAAGGCGAGGCCGAAGAGAGTATGGATGAATATCAGTACCCAACCTCTTTCCTTGGTATAGGGGATACGGGGTTCTGTGAACTTGAGTGGCGAGATGGTCGAGGTTGAATGTGGGCAGTAATTGAGTTGATTGTATGCATTTGTGTTGTTGTGTCTGTCTGGAGTAATTGTAGTGGTCGTGTTTGAAGCATATTAGTGTCATGGGCGGGTTTTTTGTTTGTTTTTTTTTTTTTAGTTTGATTGGATACGAGTTCGTATCATGTTAATTTAAAAGTTTATGGGGGTTGTGTGATCGAACGTAACCCTTCGCAGTATATGTTCAAGGCCTTTCGTCGGGCGCATGTTACAGTCCATTTCAGTTTGGATGTCACGTGTGTCCAGCGAAGGGTACTAGGGATTTAAATGAATATACTTGTGATCGTTTTTGTTTCTTTTTGCTTATGCTAGGTTTTCTGTGATCACCCACGCAAGTGGGGAAGTGAGTGGTTGAGGTTGTTGACTTGCTTGGGTCGTTCATTTTGTGTGTTTTGTAATGTATTAGTGTAAAGCGTAATCATATTATATTTATAATTTTGGATAATGATATTTACTTGTTGATCATGGATAATTATTTATATTGTTGTGATTGTTTTATCGTGGAATTGTTGTGAGAGTGTCTTTGTGTTTCGTGTAAGCGCTCTGTTGTGAGCTGGATTGTTACAGCTGATTTCTAGGAAGATCATTGCAGCCTCCAGCAGAGTATTGTTGTGTTCAAATTTCGGCAAAAAGGTGCTTAGAAAGTGAATGTTGTGCTTTGTTGTGTGTTTAAAATGTTTTTCTTTTTATGGGCATTCCAGCGTCAGCTTCCGAGCCGTGCGAGCGTGTTTCGGTTTTTAAAAGTTTCACGTTTTCGAACGTCGGGACGCGGAGTTCATGCTGGTATGTGAAGTTATAATAAACTGTATGCTTCTTAAAAATCGAAATTTAATAACTGATCACTAAAAGATTAATGAAGTAAGATGAGTTTGCATAAACGTTAGTTGAATAAAGTTTATGGACGAGCGGAGCGTCGGTGGAACGTGTCTCTACGATGGCAATGAGGAGAGGCTTTGCAAAAATGGTGAAGCTCAACTGAACGAACAGTAATACAGCGGCTAAGCAGTTATACAGTTGGAAATGGTATGGGAATCTGCATTTTGGTGAGTGACTGTTTACTATTATTATCAGCGTGGCGAGGAAGCGTTATTAGAGAACGATTAGTGGGAACAATTCGCACGTGTCTTCGGTTCCTCCTTACGATTCCTTCCCACACTCGAGCTGTGACATTTGCTTCTGCTGCATAATAAATGCATCACCTTAATGAAGGGCCGTTAGTGTACTCTGTAGAGAACAATGTCACTGTAATTATCTGTTATTTATGGTTATGGTAGTGCATAAGCTATGTTGCACCTGGGCATGGCACATGATAAGGCTGTGCAGATATCCCAGTGAGCATCGGTACGTGGGGGAGCAACAACTCTGAGCGTCGGCAGCTGCACGTCTCGTGTGTAATCATGTTTTGCAAGCTTGACACTGACGTCATCTCAGGGGCTCGCTCCCACCATGAGGGGTCACTGTGCCTCCCCCCCTTCATGGGCAATAAAGGAGGTACTGTGAATGTTCTAGCGTACATTTTAGGAATATTTGGGGTAGCATGGTCGCGCTATCCAAACTCGACAGCACTGCGTGGGGCATCTTCTCCTCCCACAACGTCAGAAAGGTTCCTGCATGTCCCTGAATGCTGTTCATGACGACATGCACACGAGTGCAGGCGATTCATTTTATATAGAGCAATGTTTGTCCCTCGTATAACACTGTTGTGTAATTCTTGTTTCGAAGGGGCCCCTCGACTTTAGAATTTAATCTAATTTGTTATTATAGTGTTGTAAAGTGTTTAGAGCAGTAAAATATAGTATAATCTATCATACCTGTCTGAGTCTGCCCATTGCTAGATATCTGGTGCCGAACCCTTCACTTGTCCACCTCTCCAGCTCCTACTCAATTGATGGTGGTGAACATGCACACTAACTGGAAGGTGGACAAGTCACACGTTAAATTCTGCTGCAGTATGTCGAAGAGGAGACAGCTAAATCTCCATATTATACAAGCCTGACATCATATACTGGAAAGGAAAGACAAGTCCAAAAAAGGGAATAGCTGCATTTCCCCTTGACAATTTTTAAAAGACATACAATTTTGTTAAATTTTATTATAAAATTTTTCTGTTAGTTTTCACAATATGCAATTTTTTTCAAATCTACTAATGGCAACATATACTGGAAAGAGAAGTCCGTTAAGTCCAGGAAAACAGTCGTTTACCCTTGACTTTATTAGCCATTCTCTGTGATTTTCTTTTAATTTTCTATGTAAAACACAATTTTTTTTTAAAAACATTAACTTTGGATTTGTAAAGATTTTGCAATATTTTTAGAAAAAGTACACAAGCCCAAAAAATTTTTTAAGAAAAAAAGCTAGCAATTGTGTTTCATACCCCAAATGCATTATATGTTTTAATACCTGTTATAATGCATAATATTTGGTGAATAATACAAGGTGTTTCTAAATTATCTCCTCTATTATACATGTTTATTACTCAAAAACTATTAGAGGTTTTAACGTGATTTTTTTTATTCACAAAGAAAAACTCAAAAAATTTCTTAACATGCCTTAATAAACTTCAATGTGCTGTCCATTTATAGTGTGAAGGATGTCAAATCGAAACTCGATTTCCTCCCATGTTCGGGCTAGCATTTCGGGGGTGATTTTAGCGATTGTTTCAATTATTCAGTTCTTGGGAATTTCAATGTCATCAACGTTGGTCTTGTACACTCTGTCTTTCACATATCCTCAGAAGAAAATATCCAGAGGATTCGCATCGGCTGAGCGAGGGGGTCAAGGGATTGACCTATTTCTTCCAATCCATCGCCCTGGAAAGTTCGTATCAAGGCACAGCCTAACTTGCAGGCCCCAGTGAGGAGGTGCTCCATCTTGTTGGTAGACTATGTTGGGCTGCAGTTCTTCCACCTGTGGAGTCAGGTACTTCTCCAGCATACCTAGGTAAGTTGCAGTGGAAATGGTGTCTTCAGCAAAAAAGAAAAGTCCAGTTACTAGATCATGCATTAAACCGCACCAAACATCAACCCTTGGGCTGTCGCGTATATGCTCCCTTAGAACATGGGGGTTTTGTGAACCCCTACTGTGGCAGTTGTGTCGGTTTACTGCTCCAGAAGTATGGAATGTTGCATCATCAGAAAACAGAATGTCCTCAAATAAGATGGGATCATTGTCGATTTTTGGGGCATATCCTCAGCAAACTTCTTGCGCTTCAGTTGGTCATCTGGCTTCAGTTCATGCATCATATGGATTTTATAGAGTGTAAGACGAAGACTGTGTTTCACTATTTTTATGTACGGATGTCATTGGCATATCCAGTTGGCAAGCCGCTTGGCAAAGTGATTTACCGGGACTACGATCGAACGCCCCCCTGACCTTTTCTACTCTCTGTGGTGTTGCTGAAGATCTACCAGCACCCTTTTTGTATAACAGGTTGCCTGTGTTTAAAAATATTTCATGCCATTGCTTAAAGGGCAACTGACACCAAAAACCACCTATCAATTTTATTATTTTATAACAAAGGACCATCAACTAACTCTAATTCGACTTGTAAAACTTTAATAACTTCAGTAGTTTTTTAAATATACTTTTTCAAACATCAGTTTTCAAAACTCATTTCATTTTGAGCTTCGCCTCAATTCACCGCTAGAGCTGCACAAGCATGATATTACACTAGAGAATCGTCTTGGCTATCTAACATAGAACAACTCATCATCAGTTTTCTTTTTCAATCATTTTCTATCCTTAAATTTTGGAAAATCCAAATAAAAAAATGAGATCCACTTACATTGAAATGTTCCGTGTTGCACTGGCATCATTCGGTTTCAAATTTTCAACAAACTTGAATTTTAGTTTATTTTTCATTATTTGATTAATATACAGTATCACCCGCTTATAGCGAAATTCAAGGGAACGGAGTTTCTTTTCGTTATATCCCGATTTTGTTATATCCGAATGTAATAAAAATGTACGTACAGTCATAGAATTAAAACTAGGCATAATCACTGTTTTAGTCAATTTTATTCAAGATGAAAAAAATCCAATATGGTTTTCTGTTTCATAGTTTTTACATAACTTTTGTTTATAAATTTATGCAATTTAAAATGACCTTCAAAAATTTCGTTTGGCATATCACCTAGATTGTTAAGTAATTTTTTACTTTATTCATCAGCGAGTCCATCTGCTTCGATGATGGTATGGGCTGTTCTGCTTCATCGTCACTTTCTTGGCTCTCCTCTCCCCCATCTTAGATTCTCTGGCTGTTACGCGATGCCGTCATCGCTAAGCAGCTCAGAAGTTATGAAGCTTTGTTTTAGCCATGTTGAACTCCTTGAAAAATTTTGCATGAATGACTTGACAAAATCAACCAAGCCCATAAATGCTCATGGGCCTTGCAGTTTACCATGTGATGGCACAAGCATATGATTGGTTCAAGTGGGTCAAGTGCAATCACGTGATCGTTCAACTAGGCGTGGCATCCGTGGTAGCGGGAATTTTTAACCAACCAATCACAATAAAGAAAAATCGCAGTTAGGAAAAAATGTTACACGTGTTTACGCATTCGGTCTAGGCCGAGTTATAGTAACAATTAGTGATATTTTCCGAATAAATTTCATCGATTTCCTTTCGCTGTAACCGGATTTCTTTCAAAAACATTTCTCAATAAACGTGTAAAAATGCATAGAAAATAGACTGACGGGGTTGAGACTGAATTTTTTTTTTGCTATATACGGGTGTTCGTTCTAACCGTGTTCGTCATAAGTGGGTAATACTGTATGTGTCGGTTTCAAATGTTCAAGTAAAGGTTACAAGATTTAAAAAGCGAGCAATTTATACACGAACTGTGGCTTTTAATCTTGTTGCTCATTTTTTACTTTTGTTTATATTTTATATCTTTCCCAATTTGTGACATTATACATAAGGGGCACATTTTTATCATTAAATCAATTCATATTTACTTATTTAATCAATTGTCGATTGGTTTGTTAACATACCTTATTACTGATTGATTAACAATTTGACTTGTCAGTTTATATATTAATAATGTGTTTAATAACATTCTCTTATGTACTTACTTGGTTGTAATGATTTCGCTCTCCACCCGTATAAGTTTCTCACGCCCGTGTCAATTTCTATTACGATCGGGATGAACCGGTGCCCATAAATATATCTAATTATAAATATTGGTTAATGTTCACTTCTGCATATCGCACGATGACTGATAATGCGACCAAGGAAAGTGAATTTATTTTTTAAAGACCGAGGGGCTGTGCCCACCAGACACCCCCCCCCCTCTAACAAACTGATATATACAATCTCAATGAGACTACTATACTTTTTCCTTACCACATATACAAATATATGCCTACATCGTTTAAGGGGGAACACGAAATGAATTTCCTGTATTAAAAATATAAAACATAAAAAAATTCTATATAACCTATCTTATTCCAATTCCTGAATAAACTGTTTGCATAATTCTGTTCATAATTTGTCTAAGATTTTTATCCGAGTTTTCTTTTAACTTAAAATCAATAAAGAGCAGCTCGTTTTTCGATTTCACTAATAAACAGCTCTATGTAAATTGACATTTTCATGAGAGATTTTAAAAAAAGATGTTTACAGCAAAATTAGTCTGAAAAAAATTCCCAGAAAAAACAACACTGCTGAACTTGTAGCATATATATCGTAACACGTGCTTGTTAGTACTCGCATGTGAGCACTGTTACGATTTTGAATGCGTAACTCGGAAACTTCTTGTTGGAATTCGACCAAATTTTAACGGTATACACAGTTTTATGTACCCTGTTATTCCTCCAAATTTCATTACCCTAGGCTTTACAGAACCTGAGTTATTAATTTGTTGATCTTGGTGGCGGCATTTTTATTTCTGTTCATATCTCAGTTATCGTTCAAAATTGGACCCATGTTCATAGGACGTTTTGTGTTTATCTTAACCTCTATAATATCCCCTTTTAAGTATTTTACATTCGATGTAAATCACCCTGTATATAGGAATTTTTAACAGGTGATAATTTTTTATAGTTCAGAGCAACGGAATCATCATAGCAGGTTACATATTACATCTAAAGCATGTCTCTTAAGTCACTCAAAGGAGCCCCTCTCGTTTAATGCGTATTATCTAATCTTACTCTAAACATTTTTCAAGACCTGTCATCCTTAACAATTTCCAAAACGGTTTCAGACCACTTAATTTATCAAAAGCAAAGACACTGCCTGGGGTATCACTCTCGAGTTGTGCCACAAAATGCATATATTGCAGTGAGCGAGCAAGAATTTCGGATAGGCAAAATTCCATATGCGTTGGGCTCCCGCCCCTTTCGAATGAATTTCGTCCTCTACTTTGTCTCCTCTTCCCCAACACCCTCCACTTACCTGCCGAGTGAGCTTCGGGTCTTATGGTTGCGAGTGCTGGAGCTTAACCTGCATTTCCTTGGTGTTAATTTTCAGCACAGTCCCGATGGAAGGCGTGTCATGACTGAAGTTTTTCTTCGTGTTACAATTAAATAAGTATTAAGGAGGTTAACATGTCCCCCTCCATTTATTAAAAGGGTCACACGACACATACTGAAAGCGTTGTGCTGGGGAACCATGTAAGGAGCAGAATGTTTTATTGAAGATTAGAAGCGAACCCACCCGATTGTATAATCGAGAAATAACCGATTGTTAGATTTTTTTCTATGTTGTGACATAGTCCACCGTCACTGATTTTATATATATGATACGTACCATAGGGTTTTTATCCACTCAATACCTCTTCCTCTGCAGCCAGGCTTGCCTTTACTTTCAATTCATTTCGTCTTCACGCTGTTCCATTGTTAATTTTTTTTATAGTATTTTGTTCTTTATTTTGCCCTTTTATGCTAATGGGTTTTACGTACGTATTTACATAAGACTGCATGAGATCACGATATTTTCTGCCTTTATTTTTTTTACGACACTTAAGGTCTGGGTTCTTTAATTTCAGGGTATTATTATAAGGGTTAACAGGGGTTTGGTCTTAATGTGATTATGATTAATAGAAAACGTTTGTTTTCTTGTTGGGAAATAATTTTAGTGAAAAATATAATTTCTCTTGCGGTTTTTTTAATTGTTTTGCTCGGTAATTGGCAAATTTCTTTCCCGTTTATTAAAGCTTTTTTTCTAAGCCATTATTATATGCAGGCTGTTATTTATTGTTTAAGAGGCTTTAACCCCTCAGGTTGCGTAGAAGCGCTCGTGGGCTTTGCTATTTAATAATTAAAGTTTTTTCAATAAAGAAAAATTTTAGAAGAAAAACCGTAGTTTTGCTAGAAATTGTTTTGGTTAGTTTTCAGCAGTTAGGAGGTCGGCAGCGGCCAACACACATCGTTCCTAGTACGAAGGACAATTACTATGGAAGCTATGGCACAGCTTGTGTCGCTCCGCTCAAGTTTTTAGCAGAATGCTTGAAGAAGTCTTCAAGAGATTCTTTCAGTTATGCTACCAAGACTTTGGTCCTTGATTTTATTAGCTTAAGAGATAAGTCTTCCAATCTATAGACATAGCCAATAGCTCCCTGCACGACCTCACATAGAAGGAAAAATGTCATAGAGTTGAAATGCTATGTTCCCATCTTGCCCTCTCCCCTCCAGGTGATCACCGCATAACAGCCTGCATATAATAATGTCGGTCCACTACGGTTCATTTAGCACGGACTTCGTTTCTAGTTTAATTTTTGGCCTCTACCTTGAAGCGTCCAAGAGTGTTCTTTTGAGAATTCAACTTTGCTATTTTATTATGCCTGTCCATTACGAGTCTTTTCTAACGTATTCTGTGCCTTTTCTCTTTCTACCGCTCCTACTCAACAAACTTTGATTAATATTTATTTCCTACGCCGAGTTCTCTGCATTGTCGTCTCAGTGCCTTACCGGTCCTGGACTTCAGCACTTTGTCCTCACACCTACTGATCAGGGGACAATGTATTCCCTCCAAAGTAAAATTAGAGTTTCCTCTTTGTTTTTACTAAGCAATTGTTAGTTTATGCTTTCCCCTACAAATTCCCCTTCCGTTCCTTGTAGCACTCATATGTTCACCCTTCCTTCCTCTGTTAATCTTATTTTGTTAGTTTACTCTCCAGCTTAACTATGGACTCATGCCCGGAAAACATATACAGCACCTTATCAGCACGGATGATACCCAAATCTAGTGGCTGCAAAACTGCTGTACAATTCAGTGGAAAAAAATACTCAACCCAAACGTTTCTTAATTGTGGTGGTGCATTGTGAACGGAGAATTGTCGACTAACAGAAAGATTTTGCGATTATCACTTTTCATTTTTGCATCAAGTTTATTGAGCCATTCAGCAAAAATGTCCCGAGTCATCCATGCATGCTCATTCGCACGATATTCACAAGGCAATGAGCGCACATTTTTGAAACATCTAGGTTTCGCTGATTTTCCGATGATTAGGGGCTTCAAATTTTCAGTTCCAGATGTGTTACAACATAACTGTGCAGTCAATCTTTGCTTTGATTTCTTGCCTCCCTTGCAGCACTCGTCTTTTATAGCCAGCGTATGATGTGGCAGCAAGTGGTAGAAGTTGCCAGTTTCGCTTGCGCTGAAAATGTTGCACACATCAAAGTCTTTAATGATTTCGTTTATGCGTCCTGTTCTCCATGTGTTCACTTGCTCCATAAACACAGAATTTCTTCTCCACAAATTGCTTTCGATGAAATACCATAATGTGCATTCACTCTGTAGAGCCATCATGCGCTTGCTTTGAAATCAACATGCCCAAGGGCATATGCAAAGGTTAAAGCCTTTTCTTGAACAAGGGGACCACTTACTGGAATGTTTCTGGATCTTACTTCCTGAAACCATTGAAAAACAGCTTTATCAACGTCTTCATAATTTGCACATCCTATTCTCTTACGTTGTGGACTGATTTCCTTCTTGGCCAGAGTCTCAATTTTGTCCCGTTTTTTTAAAATTGTACTTAATGTTGAAGGAGCTATGCCGAAATTTTCAGCAACTTATTTTATGTCCTTGGTTAAAATATATCAATTAAGAAAGTCACCTTAGAATATTTAATTTTTTTTTCAACATTTCTTTACAAGCACAATATTGTGCATTACTTAAAAAATTTAAAAAACTAAAATTTAAATGTATAAAAAATTTTTAAAGTTGTAAATGTCATTACCAAGTCTTGTCCCAAATACCAAAATTTATTATTTGAAATTTTATTGTAAAGAATTGCAAGGCTTTAAAACAAAGATTACAGCTATCTAGGTATATTTGATGTTTCTATTTTTAATATATCTGGTGTTTAATACATAAAGGAATTTTTTTTTATTAATTATTTTTATTTAAAATTTGTCCCTAGATATAACTGTCATTACCAAGGTGTACTAGATTTTTTTTCTTTAGCTCTACACTAGATGGCGCTTTCAGATTCATGAAGCTGCTAATAAGAGAAGACCACTTGTTCTTACAATCAGACATGTCATCTTTGATTTAAGTAAGGAAGAACTATTTTGTTTTGTTATTTTTGTTTCAAATTTTTAGTTAGTGTTTTTATTATGTGTCATTACCAAGTACAGAATTACTGAAAAATGTATTTAATAAATTTAAATTTGCTAATTGATTTGTAGAGAGTTTTGGGACTATATTCAGAATAAATGTTATAATAATTTTTATTTGTATTACTTTAAGCCTAAATAGGCTTAACATTAAAAACGTCATTACCAAGGTTTTTTGAAAACATGGTAATGACATCTAAAGACACGGTGATGACAATTTTAAACTTTTTTTAAAAAAATTCATTTCTATTCTGTTACTGAACTTTCTAGTATTTTATTTTAGGGACTAGTTTGGGTTATCATAATTTAAATGCATTTTTAAACCATAACCTAATGAGGACATTTTAACTTACAGCTTAATATACATTCTGTTATTTTGCAGCTACTTCTGGTTTTGATGATTTGCCATTGAAAATGGGTAAAGTGAAAAAATGCAAAAGAGAAGAACAGCTTGCCAGAAAAAGGGAGAGAGAAAAAAAATATCATGAAAATATTAAGAATGATCCGACTGCCTATGCAGTCTTCTAAGTAAACTTCGTCAACTTTTCTATTATGTATGACAAGTTTTGCAAAAACAAACAAATGTAAATTTAAATAAACAAAAAAAAACAAAAACAACGGGACACTATTTTGTGGACACTTCAATAAATTGCAAAAAAACAACAACATAAATACAGTATAATTCAATGATTTGTGATCTCCCCTTTAGACTGGACGACATCAATTAATCTGTAATGATAACTGGTAACAGTTTTTTGTATTACATCTTGTTTTGTAGATGTAATAGTTTTGCCACTTTTTTAATTTTTTCCCACAAGTCTTCAATATTTGCAAATTGTGGGCCATCGTAAACAAGTTTACTAAACATCTCCCTGATATTTTCAATAATGTTCAAGTCTGGACTCCTTGCTGGCCAGTCCATAACAGGGAATTTAGATGGATCAAACAATTCCTTCATCAGTTGCTATGTGTGTATTGAGGCATTGACCTGTTGACAATGGCACAACTTATTCTGGAACTTCTTGTCAAGTAATGGTTTTACCTTATCACATAGTAACTCAAGGTAATCTCTAGATTCTACTTTTCCATACAGCCTTTTCATACTTATAAACCAATCCGAGCAGATCCTACACTACACAATGATACCTCCCCCTCCCATTTGGCGTCGAATTCTTATTTGTTTTGTGGAATGATCACAGTAAGAGCTGAAATTATCAGGTCCATCCAAAGAAAACCGTTTTTCATCTGAAAAACATGTTGATTGATGTCATGATTCTCTCTTAGCCACCTAGATACAATTTCAACTTCTTATGTTCAGCAGTTAATGGTGGAATTTGTGCTATTTTTCTGTAGGTAAAGCCTTGTTTTGCTATTTCTCTTTGTATTGATTTCACAGAGACCGTCAAATTGCAAGCCTTCTTGATTTTGCTAGCTGTGACTGTTTCACCATGTCCTGATAACCTTCGGATTTCTATCTTAATTCCGGTTTTCATTCCTTTAGTTAAAGTGAACTTGCGTCCTCTTTTTTTTCTTGGGCCTATCATAATCATTGCTGACAATTCTGTGTACTGAACTTTTGGGTAATTTGAGATCACATGCAATTTGCTGCATCCCTCTACAAAAAGTTCCAAAACGCAGGAGATGACTTTCCTTGCATAACGAACTGTTGTGCAGATATGCTGAAGGGCTGATAGACAGGAGCCACTGTCTCTCAACCTCTTTTTTTCAATTAATGGATGCTCCCAGTCATTAAGAATCCCGCTATTTATTTTACATAAATGCAAATACGTAAATATGAGAGTGAAATAAAATGTTAAAGTAAAAAAAACTTGAAGTTTTATTTATAAAACCTACTGTATATGGTATTAAGCTTATACCAGTAGAGTAACAGTTTAAAAAGCGTTTATTGTGTGAAAACAAACAAATGAAATACAGTATGCAAGAATGAGCAGAGATGGTGCAATTACATGTATGGTTTCCTTTGGGAATGTAAAAATAAAATAAACACATTTGAGAAACTTTGCCACTATGTAAAACTGATTTTATGTAATTTATTTCAGCACATGGTTTATTTTAGTGCTGGCCGAACATTACTCCTGCTGTCATAGGTCAGGCTTTCCCTCCATACAGAAGGGGCAGTTCGGGAACTTTTGAAACCCATGGTATAATTTTTTATGCTACATAGTTTTATATTTTTTTAACTACAGTAAATTAGTTTCACGTATCTTCTTTTTCTTTGTTATTGTTGTTAACCATGTAGAAATGTGTTTGTACATGTGGTAAGGAAAAATATGGAAGTCTCAGGGAATGAATCGTATTTGATGAAAAAAGACAAATTTATTGTTCAGATGGGGAAGCAAAATAAATAGAAATTTAATGGGTGGTACTTTAAATGAAAGAACCCCAAAACTTAAGAG
>JAHWFO010090898.1:2115923-2152347 GCA_023313115.1 Rhysida immarginata
TATTCTAATTGCCTTTAGAGAATTATCCTTTTTGCTTTGATAAAGGCTAGTCTCTATCCGAAACGTCAGCTTTATATTTGATTTTATATTTCTAGTTTTATTTTGATTTTACTTATTATTTATTAATTATTTTGTTAATTGTTAATTATTATTTTATTTTTCATTTTTATTTAATAACCATTATTTACAATATTTATTGATATAATCTAAGTTAAAGAGGAAATTAATAAACATTGTCATATTCATTCAAAAGAAGAGTGCATTTATTGGGACACCCTGTATATATATCACTTTTAACAAGTCTTATTTTTAATTGAAATTTATTTTAATTAATGTTAAAAAAAATTAATAGAAGTAAAAATTTAACAATTTGTGTAGCTATTCTATTCTAAGATTAAAAAATTACAGTCTCTACATTCGTAAAGAATTAATGAATTAGGTAATTGAGCAAAATGATGTTCAAAAAAGAGCAGTTTTTCTTATGCCAATATTTCAAAGAAAATCCATCTCACACCTAAACAAATTACTTTTTAATAATTTTCATATAGTATTGGATTTCTATAAACCTTTAAAAACTTATTTTCCCCCCTCTAAATAAAAAAAAAATCCAATTAACTTTACTATTTTCCCCATAGGTTAACATTAAAAATGGCTGCCTTATACCCCCAACATGGTGGTGTGTCATTACTCATTTTACTTACAGGGACTCTAGGTGCGCTTAGAGGGTCGCGCCGTCAAGTGAAAAACAGGGGAATTATTTGATAATGTGTACTCTGCAATCAAGGGTGGTTTACATAGACGCACAAACGCATGCGATTCTGCGTCGAATAGCATATCCCATGGTGCATCAGGCCGATTTACATGCACGCATGAACGCATGCGATACTGCGTCGAATCGCACGTCGCATGAAGTTCGAGCCCAAGGTGATCTAGAATACAAGGTGGGGGTCAGTTTGCCGGAAGTAGTAAAAATTGCCTTATTGCGCAAGCGTATTTTGACGTCACTAGCATACATCGAAACCTATACCCGCTAAATCGAAACCTCAACAGAAACTAAAACATGGCGGCAATGAAAGCAGTCGTGCGATAGCCACACTTGACGACTCGTTCATTTCCTTCACAATTCTCATTCTTTATACTATATATTTTAATTAAATAATAATGCCATTATATGAAGGGACTTACGTAATTTATAATTATTGTAAAATGTACTTACGTATTATCTTTTTAATGTGAACACAGGGTTGATGTTAACTATCAGCACATCGCGCGATAACTGATCATGCGACCAAGGTAAGTGAAATTTACTTGAGACTAAATAGAAAAAGGGTTATATATCAGTTCGTTAGAATGGGAGTGGGTGTCTTTAAAATGTCCGTAAAATCATTTACCTTGGTCTCATGTTCACTCATCGCGCAATGTGCGGATAGTTAAGCGAACACAGAGACAAGGACGATAACGTATTTCTCATTATCATTAGGCCTAGTTATCATTCCTCGTTAAGATTTCGAAATTGATTCGTCGGAACCGTTGGCAGTTAAGAGACAGATGATAATTTCGATATTATTTCTTAATAACTTTATTTATGCAGGCATTAGGAAATTTTAATTTCTAAAATAGTAAGTTTACAAATAAACGTTTCTTCAGAAATCAACGTAAGAGTTTTGTTTTTTTTACGTGAAAACGTTTTCTTTTGTGACCAGAATAATGGCTACCGCACACGCCGGAAGTAAAGCCATAAGTCATCCCGTGACGTCACAATACGCATGCGCGTTAAGCACTTCTGACAAACTGGACCTACCTGTTATTCTAGATTACCTTGGTTCGAGCCCATCAAACTTTTTACCGCTGCGTTGCTGCGATTCAGGCCCCCTTTCCAAACAAATGTACTTCAACGAGTATACATATATATATCTAACTTGTTTCGATGGTATCTAGCTATAAGAACCTCGTATTAATCTATTTCTTATAAAATGAATTAGAAATATTAAAAAATTTTCTCATTATAATGAACAGCCAATCATTATTTGTATCATTCAATTTTTTTTCTTATTGTTCATTTATTTTATCTTTATTTGCCTTTTTGTTTTTATTTTTTATTTTCATGATTTTGATGAAGGGCAATAGAATTTTCGGTATATTTTTAAATTTTATCTTCTGTTTCAAATACTTTATTTTCGTTTTTGAAGCATCTCTTTCTTATTAATCATAAATTTCTTATTTGTTTCTGGTTATTCCATCGTTTTGGAAATAAGGGATCGATTGTCTTATTTTCCCACTTTTTTAATTGTTTGGAAAATTTAAATTTAATATCGTTGGGGAAAAATTATTACATTTCATTAATTTGATTTTAATTTTAATTCCAATCCAAAACACACATAAATAAATTATAAACCAAATTCCTAATATACAAAAAAATTACAGAAAATGTTTTTGTACATAGTAAGCTTTATGTAATTTTTTACTGTATTTAAGGAATTTTGGTTTGTAACTTATATTTTGTATATTGCGTTTGGATACATATAAAATTAAATTAATTTTTTTAAAAATATTTTTCCCTTTTTTCGAAGAATTTTTAAAGTTTTTACAAATTGGTTTCATACAGTTTTACAAGAATTTCATACATTTCTAAATAGATTTAATACAATTTTATTAATAAAATTCAAACAGTGTAATAATATTTGAAAAAAATGGTAGGAAAATTCTGCGACCCGGATTCGTACCAGGAACCACGAGTTAATACATAATAGATTTAATACTCTTTTAAAAGAATGTAATACCATTTTAAATGAATTACCGGTGAAATACCCCATCAGTACAGAAATACGGAAGAATGATTTTTTTTTTATTAATACTATATTTAGTTTAGTTTAATTATACAGTATTTAACTGTTACTCTTTATACATTTGTTTATGTTACAATTTTGTTTTCTGTAATTTAATTAAAATAATAAAAAATAAACTATCTGTGAATTTACTAAAACAAGATTTCAATAAAAATGTTTTTTCTTACTTAATTTTTGTAATTAAACTCCATTTACACTGAAATAAAACATGTTATATTTATTTAAAATTGCATTAAATCTATTTGAGAGCATATTAAATTCATTTGAAAGTGTATTAAATTCATTTAAAATTGTATTAAATCTATTCAGAAATGTATGAAATTCACGAAAAACTGTAATTTATTGTTTTGAAGTAACCATGTTATCACACTCATTTATTTTTCTAATTCATTTTAATTTTATATATTTGCGAAAATAATGGTTATTTTATAAGAAACAGATTGACATATTCTTGATTTCTGTAAGGAGCCATGAAAATAAAGAAGGGAATCATGTAATAAACAACAGACATCGAGAACTTTACTTTATTTGCTGTGCTCTTTGCAGAAATTGCACCCCCTCCCCTGTTGATCCAGTGGAAGCACCGACACTGCTATATACAGTATATATGAATTTCTTTAAAGATTGTCAGTTCAATCACATCAAGGAGCTTTATATCAATACATATGAGCAGTCTAGTGATATATTTTTTCTAGATGGCTAAAAACGTCATTAAAAAAGGCACGAAGAAACATCGTCGCTGATGCTTCGCTAAACAAGACGCCATGTTGCTTCGAGAACTTTTCAACCCATGAGCACTTGCTCAATGAGAATCGGAGCAAACGCACGTGGTGCATGTAAATGGAGCCTCCATTTTGCAGACGCAGCGTTTCATCGCACCGACGCACACGGTTAATCGAACAGCGCAAAATCGCAGCATCGCATGCGTTCATGCGTCTATGTAAACCACCCTTGAAGGGTGGTGCAACTCATAGCTTTTTACTATACAATCTGCGAAATTCAAGATGGCTGACTGGTCAGGCAACTCTACTCGCACTTAGCTGAGAAAAGCAATCAGAACAAAAGGTTTAAATAGTTTCAGTTTTCACAGCGTTTTTTCATATCGTTAATGCAATAACACATCAATCTATATTTAATAAATAATTTATTTTTTATGAAATTGGTACAATTTATATTGAATAAATTATGTTTGAGAAAATGGACACTTATTTATGGGCAATGATGTACACTTATTTATGGACAAAAAAGACATTGCCGTTGACATCATTGTTTATGGACAACCAAAAATCCCAAATCGAATACTTACATTTGAGCAAACGGACTTGTTATAGTAGGCGCATTCGGCGGCACTCAGATCTGAGAGAGCAGCGTTCGGCGAGCACTTTGGTACTTCCGCCTGAGAAGAAAACGTGTTCGGCACGCAACGAATCTGTCAGATTCTGAGCTCAGACGCTCAGCAAGCTTTTCTTTTTCTGAGTGCTCAGATAGAATATGGCGGCGCTCACTGCGATGCGAAGCTATCAAAAAAGCTACGAGAGCCAAATCATGGCGATGCCCAGTGTACCCTTTCCTCTCTGGCCTTATGGTATACTCTTCTCGCGATCGAATATTAATCATGCTGAGTTGTTCATTTGATGCAGATTTTTATTTCATGTACACTAAAATTAGTAAAACCGCCGTTTCTTCTTAATATTTGTAAAGTCGGTAGAGCCATTTCTTTCTGAGATAAAAGCGCGTTCGGCAACAGTCACTCAGACGCTCAGAAAAGCAGTCAGATACCACGTGACAGTTCTCTCAGATCTGAGCCAGATCTGAGTGCCGCCGAATGCGCCTTATATATTATTAATTGTCAATTAATACTGAACAGTTACTATCTCAGTTTAAAGCCGTGCATTCATAGCGCATGTTTTAAAAGCAGTTTCAGTTTGTCTAATGACATTGATGTACTGTGATATTTTAAAGCATGGTGATATTACAAAAAAAAAATAAGGATAAAAAAAAAGTTTAACGAAGCTCAATGATAAAAACAGTTCACGAGAATCACAATTAATCATAGGGATGAATTATTTTTTAATCCCATTGAAAATCGTATGCCTATAACTGAAACCAAGCCTCTATTCCCCATTCCTTCCATACATTCATTTAGTTTGCAAACATTACATTTGTTTACTTTTTCGTGCACTGAAATATTTCTTAAAATTATAATTACGGTATCCTTTTCTGAATCATTTTCCTCATCTGAAATTTATAACCTAATCCTTCCAGAATATTTTCACGTTGTTTTTACTGGAATCACATGACCGCGCCTCAAATTACGGCCTTTAAAAGAACCCGCCTTCAAACCGGGAAAATACGCTATGGATTGGTATATTGCTATGCTTACAGTAGACAGGAAAAAATAAAGTGAATACAATTCCATTTTGTTTCTACATTCGAGCAATCTAAATATATTCATAAACTGTAATAACTTATTATTAAACCAATATCCAAAAATTAAAAAAAATAATATCAAAGTTTTATTAAATTTTTATAAAATTTTCAATCAATTGTGCATTGAGTTTAGCGTGTCGTTTGCTATTTATGACTGACTTAGGGTGCCTAGATAAGTGCGGAGTAGGGTGGTGACAACTCGCCATTTTGTCGGTTGTGGCCGCCATTTTGAATCCGGAAATACTCAGTCACGCATAGGAGAACACATGTTTTTTGCACAAATACTCGTAAGATATTTAGAGTCTCGCTTGGTAATGATAGAATTTTCTTTATTTGTTTAGTTTACTGATCTGTTTTCTGTATGTAATTGAAGCTTTAATCACTTGACCTTTTAAAATAGATTATTAACATCGAATTTTAAAGACAAAGTAAATAACAACTCTTTAACCACAACAAAAATTAAGTAAAAAGAAAAATACAACCTAATCCTAGAAGCGCTTTTCGAGGGCGAAGCTCTCATCATTCAGCAGGTGGAAAAGAAGGGAGTAACACACCAGATGATACTGAGTGTGAAAAATCGACAATCGACAATCGAACAGTGTAGTGTATCGGTATTCGTGTGGAACTTGAAGCATAGCTTCCATAATCTCACCCTTCATAATCATATTCCAAGGGAAATACACTGAACTAGAAAAGAAGCCTGATGTACCCACAAAGGTCATCCAAAGTATGAAAGAAAATTGCCTCCTCTTGGTGGAGGAAAATTTGATTGACGATTGTCTGAACTAGGAGTATATTACATAGTAAGCCACAGAAAAAACGAAAGAATTTATGAAACCCAGTAATCTGGGAAGATGACATTATCAATGTCATCAAAATTGACATCAAGGATATGTCTTGGATTACGATGCCTTTTTCTATGTAGAGAATGTTTTAGAATGCCAGAGACTAGATCATTCTCATGATTGGCCATAATAGGCAGTACGGTTTTCATGAGCTCTTGAACATATTTCCCGGCATGGGTCATATCGAAGTCATTATGAATGGAGTAATTGCGAGCAATTCTCCTATCTAATTGTGCAATAGTCCTTAGGGTAACGTTCTGGAAAGTTTGGAGTTCCTTCCATCTTGTCTTGCAAATCGTAGCCCAGACGGGCATGCCATATAGCAAGATGACACGAACAATTATTTTGTATAACAGTAGTTTGTTATCAACACTGAGGGCACTGTTACGACCCAACAGAGCAATTAAGCTAAACTTTGCTTTTTTGGCCTTGTTCATCGCATAAGTCACATGCATATTCCATGATAGTTTTGAATCAATAACAACGCCAAGGTATCTATAATTATCAACCCATTCCAAGTATTTGCCATATAACTTTAAGGAGTCAAGATTTCTCTTTTCCTTCTTAGTGATAAACATTGCTTTGCATTTATCGACATTCAGTTTTAATCGCCACTTGCTAAACCAGATTTCACATTCTTTAAGGGCTTTCTGCAAACGTGATACAACGACACTAGGCTGGCGTGCCCATTTCAGTATAGCAGCATCATCCGCATAAAAATATAGCTTGCAGTAAGAGATTTCAGGGAAGTCACGTATATAGTAATTGAACAGAACTGGCCCCAGCACTGATCCTTGTGGGACACCGCCATTTATCTCACAGGTATCAGATAATTCATCTCCAACTCTGGCCTGAAATGACCTGTTGGATAGAAACGAGTGAACTAGACTAATTAAATCATGTGGGAAACCATCAGTTATCATTTTATAAATAAGGCCTTCATGCCAGACCTGATCAAATGCTTTATGAACGTCTAAGAAGATGACGCCGCAATACATCGAAAGATTAAGGGGAGTGTTAACATCCGCTATAAGTCTCCAAACTTGGAGCTGGCAAGAATGTTCCGCCCGAAAACCGAATTGTTCTGCACGGATGAGATTATTGGTTGTGCAGAAATCTAAGAATCTTGTGAGAATTGTTCTCTCCAAGACTTTGGATATAGAAGACAGCAAACTGATGGACCTGTAGCTTACAGGGTTTGCAGGATTTTGACCGGGTTTAGGGATACTTAGGACAACAGACTGTTTCCATGTATCTGGAAAGTAACAGTTATCCCAACAGTCGTTTATAATTTTAGTGATATCACTAGTTACATTATGCGGTAAGTTTTTTAAGGCATTGTTATTGATAGTGTCTTTACCTGGTGCCTTCTTTTTCTTGAGTTTCTTAAAGCAATTTTGAATCTCAGCTACCTGTATTTTATGTTTGGCCACATGATGGCTATTGTTGTAATGCTTTGTTATGCTGCTTTCTACCATTTTGGATATTTCTAGTCCTTCTGGACGATCATCGTTTGGAGTCACAAATTGTTTTTTAAGTGAATCAGCAATAAGCTGTGCTTTGTCTTGGTCATTAGTTATGAAATGTCCATTAGTGTCTAAAAGCGGTGGAATGTTCATGGCCTTTTTGTTTTGTAAGGCTCGAATCATGCACCATATAGAATTGTCCTGGGTTGACAAACTCTTCACCTTCTCATTCCATCTATCGTTACGAAGTTTATTCACTTCCTCATGTAATAGGTGTGAAAAAGAACAAGACCGATATTTATAGTCTGACAGCACCAATGACAGAAAAAGTGATAAACCCCACTAAGAGGGCTGAATCAGTGATTGGTCCGTTTGGACCAATAGTTAATCAGTTGAGAATCTCCAATGGGTCCCTTGTCGGAGTTTAGTAAATTTTTGCTGTTGGCTGATGAGATTTCTAACTTTCAAAGGCATCCAGAAGGCGAATATTTTTTATTGCTTTAACAAGTACAAGATCGTTGAACGATATTCTATGTCCCGTATCCAACGAGTGTTTCGCCACAGCGGACAGGTTTCTTCTTCCATACTTCAAGTGGGCCAAATGTTCCTTAAATCGAATGGTAGGATTGCGGGCCGTCTGTCCAAAATAAAATTCGATTTAAGGAACATTTGGCCCACTTGAAGTATGGAAGAAGAAACCTAAAAATAGTTTATGAACGAGCGCTTGGCATTACTTAACATTTAACATAATTTTCTAAGAGTTCTTTCCTCGCACTGTACGGCATATTACTTAAAAAATAAATATGTTCTGCGCAGTAACATACTTCATCAATGAGATCTCAGCGTTTTTACTGATGCATTTATTAATTTAGCGCACACTTATAAGTACTTATCTTTATTTGCACACTCGATGAGCCGTTCACTCACACTTTTGGATCATCTTTTTTCAACGACGCGCTTAAAGTTGATGCTGTATCATTGCTCCTTGCTAGCTGGCGCTAGCCATAAGTGGTTCCGTTGACGATGCTCTTGCTCCGGTGTGTAACTTATCGTTGTACCTTATCGATACCCCTTCGTTGTCACAGCATTCCTGCTGAAGTCCAATGAAGTTCACTTCCGCCAATACCTGGTCACAGAGGTTGCATCCAGTCTCTTACGCTTTCCGCACCTTGTCCAATTGACTATCGCCTGCCTGCGACATGTTAGGGAACATTAGTTCCGATTATGCACAAATGCCAGTTCTGAATCTAAATATGAATGTGTATTATCGTTCACAATGTCTCTCATGCAAATGTCAGTCATCCTCACTCATAGGTAACGATCTACTTATTGATAAAACTGCACCGTTCTATGATTGCGGAGTTCGATGCATCAGCACTAGTGATTAGCTGCTTTAGTTCATTCCCGCTACCATTTCTCTTCTTCCGACTTTCCCTCTCTTTTCGAAGGAAAGAATCTCTGACCAATCAAATTTAAGTAATTCAAAATTTGAGCAGTTACAACCTTCCCCCCCCCCCTCCCGAGATTCCAAAGTTAGATTCTCTCTTCACCGCAGACTTCCTCTCGATGTTTCTATGGCAACACAAGAACGGAACGGCAAGAGGGCGGAAAAAAAGGGACAAAAAGTATTTATTCTTATTATGATTATATAGTGCTTCTCCATTAGTTACTTGATCAATGGGAATGGAATTTAAATACACAGATTCAGACTACTTCTTCTGATTTCAGACTACTTACATTTAATATCGTCACAACATAAAAAAATAAATGCGCCGCCACACTTTTACCTTTTTTTTTAATTTATGGATTCCTAAATAAAAGGTACCAAAAATTTTTATTTTTAGTGCACTTAATGAAGTAAAATTGTGTGCTTTTAAAAAGCTTTTTTTTAATATATTTTTTATTTTATACGTTTTATTCTTGGATTTGCATTTTTTTAATGGTAAATTTAGTTATCTTTTTCTATAATAAAAACGAATAAGTGGTTCTACATACAACTAAAGGCCTAATTTAATGCTGCATAACATCAGACACCAGTAAACTTCTTTAAAATAACGACGAATTTAACATAGTAACTCAATTGGCACTTTCGACCATGGATTCAAAATGGCGGCTCACGCTTTAAGCTTACGGTATAGGTTGTCACCACTCTACTCCGCACTTATCCAGGCACCCTAGACTGACTGGAATTGCAGCGCCACCGGTGGCGCCCTATCCGTTGACGGACGCTTTTTTCAATAGTTTCCTCCTCTGGTATATATCTATCCGTGGTACAGTGTATTTGAGTTCCAAAATTAATTGGAAAAAACTAAATGAAAGTAAAAAAAATTGATAAGTAGAATGTATTTTAAACCTTTGCCATGTATTCTAATCATGTATTTGCCTAATCAATCTTGACTTAATATTTCATTCACATTTCATTCAAATTTCATTGATAAAATTCTGACGTCAGGTAGAGAGCATTCCCCGTTACGTTGTGGAAAAGTGCAAGGAGCTCTCTCTTCTTGCCAGAGCATTCACAAGTCTGCTATTTTATAAGCAGTGAGTAAAAAAAAAAAAAAATGAAAGAAAAATCTATGAAACTTTCAGATAAAATTGAAATATTTTTAGGTAAAAATGTAAAACTATAAACAGTCTTTTTATCACTATAGGAATATTACTGTAGCAAGAATGATGAAGAGCAAAAATTGTGTCTGCAATTGCTCTCAAGTACAGAGTAGAAATCTCTGTTGAAATTAGATTATTGTTACACAAAATTTTTAAGTAATTTTTTTTTATTTTTTTTTTAATTAGTGTATATTAACAAAAATTATTATTGAATTATTTTTGTATAATATAAATCACTAGTTTCTTAATTTATATATACACTGATTGGAAGAAAGTAATTGGACACTTTCAATTTTAGACGTTTTGTCGAGTATCTAGAAAAAGACTTGACGAATTTTCTTGAAATTTCAGGGGTGTAAAAGGATGTTGCACCTCATATATTTCAGCAAAGGTTTTCTCCCGAAGCCAAATAGGGGACCAGCAAAGAAGTGAACCAAAAAAATAATGTTTGGAATCACCATGTAAAAAATAATTCTTGAAATGCATTGTAGCTGTAGCATATGCTTAACAGGCTTGTTTTACTTTTCTGTGTTCATTTGTATGAGAATAGCACTTATATTCATGGAGATATAAAAGGTTTCTTTAAAAAGGTCGAAATGTTTTTGTAAGTTTTTTGTTTATAACACGCAGGATTTTCAACCCAATTCAATGCCATTTTCAGGAAACTTGACAAACTACAGTACAGACAAAACCCTACAATCAGAATAGAAAAATATTAAATATTTGATGAAATGTGAGCATTTTTACTAAATCAAGAGCTCATAAGGGCCCTTATGAGCTCTTGCTAAATAATGTTTAACTGCACATGCGTTACCAAACTGCTTTTGCCTAATTTATTAGCCAAATGTATAGAGCTACTCTTATAAAAAACCCAAGCAAATATCGTGAAAATTGAGAAAGATATCGCTGATAGAATGAGTTGAATATCAGTTGCTCTCAAAAATAAACAAACCGATAAGGGGCTTTCTCCAAATTTTTATTTTTGGATCGGAAACCAGTATCAACCTCTTCTTCTTACGCTGATATGAAGTCAATATTTTTTCTAACCTAACCTAACCTAACCTCAAATGTAAAATGAGTAGCTCTATACATTTGGCTAATAAATTATGCAAAAGACAATTTGGTAACGCATGCGCAGTTAAACATTATTTAGTAAAAATGCTCATATTTCATCAAATATTTAATATTTTTCTGTTCTGATTGCAGGGTGTTGTCAATACTGTAGTTTGTTAAGCTTCCTGTAAATGGCATTGCATTGGTTTGAAAATCCTGCGTGTTATAAACAAAAAACTTACGAAAACATTTCGACCTTTTTAAATGAATATACGTGCTATTCTCATACAAATGAATACCGAAAAGTAAAACAAGCCTCTTAAGCATACGCTACAGCTACAATGCATTTCAAGAATTATTTTTTACATGGTGATTCCAAACATTATTTTTTTGGTTCACTTCTTTGCTGGCCCCCTATTTGCCTTCGGGAGAAAACCTTCGCTGAAATATATGAGGTGTAACATCCTTTTTACACCCCTGAAATTTCAGGATAATTCGTCAAGTATTTTTCTAGATATTCGACAAAACGTCTAAAATCGAAAGTGTCCAATCAGTGTATAAAGCTAGTAACACATTTATGCGAGTTTCAGGTAAAATTAAAATATTTTTCAAATTAAAATATAAAAAAAGATTAACAGTATTTTTATTATAATAAATATATACCAATATTTACAAATGCAGTTGAGCAATAAGAATTTTTTTGTAACAAAAAATTAAATAATTTAATTTTCTTATTGATTTTATATTAAAATATTAAACAATTGTTTTTTATAACATTACAATAATAATAATCTTTTTCATTATTAATATTTTTCTACGATTTATCAAGTAAAATGTAAATAAGATTTATAATTATCAAACATTATGTGAATAAATCTTTATGTGAGTACAAGTATTTATAGGGCTTTAATAAAACAAGGGTGGATTCAAGCTTAATCTATGGAAGCTACAGACGTTGATAAAATTATTTCGTGAATTTAGAGAAAAAACAAACACTTCGAACGCAGTTTTTTTTATTGATTTGTATTTTGCTTTTCATTGATTATATATATTTGTAATTTATATTTTTTTGTATAAAGCCAATCAAACTATGTTCAGACAAACTTGGCGCATCAAATGGGAGGCACTGGAGGATAGAGCTGTGAGGAAGACCTTTGCAGATAGCATATCTTCAAGTTTCAAAGAACTACCCAGTGATCGTGGTACTGTTGAAGAGGAGTGACAGTTGTTTAAAACTGCTGTGATTACTTCGGCTGCTTTGTGCTGTGGTCGTAAGCGGCTGAGTGTGGCGCAGGGCGGTGAGAAAAGGACTGCATGGTGGAACGGTGAAGTCCAAGAAGCTGTCAAGGCAAAGAAGGAAGCTTATTTGCTATGGCTTGCAAATAAGTCAACTTCGAGTCGAGTGCGGTACACTGAGGCGCGAAAAGCAGCAGCAAAGACAGTATCAACAGCTAAAGCCAAGGCCTGGGAGAAGTTCGGGGAGAAATTGGAGGCAGACTATGGTTCGGCAAACAAGGTGTTCTGGCAGACCGTGCGCCGCCTCCGTGGAAAGAAGTCTCTTTCATCACAAACTATTAAGAGTTCAGATGGGAGGCTTCTGAAAACGGAGGAGAGCGTATTGCATAGGTGGAAGGAATACTTTGCATCTCTTCTTAATCCGGTGACAACAACAACTGAGGCATACGAGGTGCACCTTGGAGCGGAGAATAGTCACGGTAGTATCACTGAAACAGAAGTCAGATGGGCAATTAAGTCCCTGAAGACTGGCAAAGCTGCAGGTGATGATGAAATCCGGTCCGAGATGTTAAAGGCCTTAAATCAGGATGGTATCCTGTGGCTGACTCGGGTGTGTCAGGTTGCTTGGATATCTGGACAGGCCCCTAAGCAATGGCAGACAGGAATTGTGATCCCTATCTTCAAAAAGGGAGATCAGAGAGATTGCAACAACTATCGAGGCATCTCTTTGCTCAGCATTCCTGGGAAAGTGTACGCTAAGTGTCTGGAGAAGAGAAGTCGGGAAATAGTCGACTCCAAACTGTCGGGGAAGCAGTGTGGTTTCCGACCTGGCCGAAGCACGACGGATCACATCTTTGCTCTAAGGCAAATCTTTGAGAAATCCTGGGAGTATGCAAAAGAGGTCTACGCTTGCTTTGTGGACCTCGAAAAAGCATATGACAGGGTTCCTCGGGAGAAGCTCTGGCAAGTGTTGCAAGAGTATGGAGTGGATGGGCAATTACTGGTTGCTATCATGTCTCTGTACGAAAGCTCTGAGATGTGTGTCCGGATAAATGGCATTAAGTCAAGACCGTTCACCGTGGGTGTTGGACTCCGCCAAGGGTGCGTACTGTCGCCCATCTTGTTCATTATCTTTATGGACTGGATAGACAGGGGCAGCCGAGGCGATGAGCGTGTTTGTGTGGGCGACTGCATGGTGGAGAGGTTGCTCTTTGCGGACGACCTTGTCCTGCTTGGGTCTTCTCACACGAACCTTCAGCATGCACTAGACCGGTTTGCAGCCAAATGTGAAGAAGCTGGGATGAAGATCAGTGTGGCTAAAACCGAAGCTCTGGTTCTTTCAAGACAGCCTGCTCAGTGCGCTCTCCATGTTAGGGGAGCCTCATTGAGACAGGTGGAGAAGTTCAAGTATCTCGGGATTGCATTCACGAGTGATGGACGGCAGGAGAAAGAATTGGATGCTCGGATCGGTGCAGCAAGCTGTGTCAGACGTGAACTGTGGCGATCCGTGGTAACGAAACGAGAGCTGGGTAACAAAGCCAAGCTCTCCGTCTTCAAATCTATCTTTGTCCCCATTCTCACCTATGGTCATGAGGCTTGGGTAATGACCGAAAGAGTGCGATCGCGGGTACAAGCGGCCGAAATGAGATTCCTGAGAGGTGTGGCAGGTGTTACCCTACTAGATAGAGTGTACAGCAGCGCAATAAGGGAATCTTTAGGTGTTGAGCCGCTACTTCTCCGCATTGAGAGATCTCAGTTGCGCTGGTATGGCCACGTGATACGGATGCCGCAAACTAGTCTTCCTAGGCAGTTGTTATTTTCCAAGCCGGTGGGTAAGAGACCAAGGGGTCGGCCTAGAACCAGGTGGCTAGACTACATGGAGAATCTGGGTTCGAGTCGCTTGGATATTACCAGGGATGACATGCGCCTGATGGCGGAAGATCGCGATCGCTGGAGATCCTCCATAGGGCTGCTGCCCCCGCGACCCTAACGGATAAGCGGGTTTGAAAAGTAAGTAAGAAAAGTAAGTATATTTTTTTGTATTCTCTCATTGAGATATTTCGTTGTTTTTAAAGTGCTAATTCGTTGCGCCCGTGAACTGCACACCTTTGCCTTCATTAACTACGCCCCTGATTCAGTGTTAGTGTAAACTTGCTTGTTTTCAGAGGCCATGTGTTATTAAATTAATCATTTAATAAAAGTACTTTATTTTGAAATTATTGAAATCCAATTTCGCTTTATGCTGTCATCAGCCCGAAACCTACATTAACAGGTATTTAGTTGTTTTGTTCTTTTGAGTTGAATATACATTCAACAGCCTAGCCTGTTGTTGGATGTATCAATAAAATCGATAATAGGTACCCTCTTCATCTGTTCTTGATGATATCGAATCGGGGTAATCGTTTTTTTCCGAAATCGGTTAACCAACAACGTCAGGAGACGTTTTTTTGAGTCTGAACGCAATAGACCGTGGCTACTAAGAAGACTCAAATCGGCCCACGTATCAATGATTGTTTTATGCAGACCATTCCAGATGACGTGTGGTGAAAAGTAGTTTAGCCATTGTGTATGTTATGTTAAAATGATTGATAAACCAAGAACAGATGAAGGTACGTGTGTGAATACCCCCCCCCCGCCACCCTTCATCTGTTCTTGATGAAACATTTTATTTCAATATTTTGTGTGTGAATAATTTCCGATTTTTAACCGATTTTTCACTTACATCGAATATATTGCTCATTATGATAAATGCAGATCGATTTGGATTAAGATTCGATTCAAAAGAAATACCAACAACACAAAACAGTAATTCGTTTTCATTAAAATGTGCGAGTGTGACTTTTGAAAAATGTTAAAAAATATGTTGGAATAATTTCGTTTCATTAATTTCATTCAGTGCAATGAAAACAAGACCACAAAAGGATCGCGTCATTTGCTCTTGCTGAAAATTATACAATAAACCGGTGTAAAGACAAATTCATCAATATTACATAAATATATGCATAAATGTAAATGAATAAAGGAAATTCAGTTAAGTAATGATTTTTCTCTAAAGTTTTAAAGCTATAATGTTCTTTTATAACAAAGAGAACCTCCCATAAGTACAGGCAGGTATGGATGAGGGTAGGGGTTTTTTTTTCACATACTTATAGAATTTTTATTCCACTATCAATTTGAGCATATAATAAGAATTTCTCTATAAAATCATTTCCATGAAAGATAGTTTTCTTTATTAGACCTAATTTTGTCGTGAGAGCCAGAATTTTGCGAGATAAAGATGGATAAATTAGCATAGCGATGAGGTAGAAAGTAGTTGTTTATCCCTGACGAGCGCCAACTAGCGGTCAAAAATTGAAACTGCCTCGGCACGCTATTTCAAGCCCGATGCGGAGGCCTAAATTAGAGAGAGATTCAAAAAGCGTTGCACCATATAAAATGTGGAATTCCACCGTGTGGGATATTCCTGGATTAGTTTTAACACTCTTCCTTCTGATACCCCATTCTCCATTTGAAGCCATCTCAGTACGTCAGTGGCATTCACGCTATGTTTGAAGTGAGTCACAATTGTTTTTCCTTTAGCTAGAATGGTAGACACTCCTAGAGCAGTTTCAATGGCCTTCTGAGTAACAAAGTTGATTGTATGTGCAAAACTTATTAAATGTTTATTTTTGCCAAAAGCAATAATCGAATCAATAATCAATCCAAATTCATCGATTAATACGATTAATCTAACAGTCGTGACACATCGAATATTTCGATTATTATGACACCGATTAATCGCCCATCTCTAGGCCTAATATCTCGAAGGCCACGGGTGTACTGATGCCAGCTGCTCCAGCGCGAATTGGGCAGGCCTGTACAAATTAGATACAAAACGGCAGGGAAACGATGTGGAGGGAATTACTCTTGTGTGGTGGAATGTCCATATAATATGCTGTCTACTGTTCACAGGTGTTTTTCATTAGTGAATAAAGAATCCATGGAATTATCAAGTACACCTTTTCATCTGCCGCTTCTCCTCTGTGGAGAGCTCGCTCTCTCTTGATCCTCCCCTCTGCGATCAGCATCCTTTCTCTTCACCTCTCCCGTTATCTTACTAGCTAAGACAGGGAAATAAAAAGGATAGAGCGAAGGAAAAGAAATAGCCTTCATCCTCAGATGTCTGCATTCATCCTCCGATGCTACTCACGTGCTTCAACAATGGGGTAAACATATGTTTTGAGCTAAGTGTCTCAGATTTGGAGCTCTTAAAAATCGGAGGCAAAAAAACGACCGCGCTAAAACAAGAGCCCCCCCCCCCTTCTGTTTCTTTATGATATTCAAGAAACTATTGAGAAAACGGGATAAATCGCGAGTTTGCTCAATGATAGAATAAGCAAAACGATATCAATTTAAATGAAGTTTGCAAAACTATACTCAAATTGAATTTGAATAAATTTTACAGAAATTGTGTGTTTATAAAATTTGTATATTGTTAAATATTGGTTCAGATTTATTTAAAAAATTTTTATAAAGTCGTTCCCCTGATTTATCGTCATCTGTGGCAAACATTTTCCTGTAATAACCCAATCAGGGAAAAATTGTGTCATCACCTAGTCATCATGTACATGATCTGACTTTAAAATTTTTTCCTCTCCTCGCTGTTTTTGGACGAAAATATGTCTCCCATTTCTTCAATTTCTTAAAATTGCACTTCAGTTGAACCTTATTTTCTTGTTTAAAACCGGTGTTTTGCCACGTCAGTGTTTACAATTTTTGCCGCTTGATGGCCGCTACTGTAGCGCACCAAGCAGGTTTCTTGAAGCGTATACCCGCATTTTAAACTTTCTCCCGATTCGGACGATCCTCGATTCATAATGCGACCGGGCGCTAAAATTAGCGAGGGTCGTCCAATCGGGAGAAAATGTAAAATGAATAAAGCCAGCTACGTATGCCTGCATCGTTCCCACGTCGATCGGACATAGTCAAAATTTCGAGTCAGTCACTGGTGGCTCTAAAATGAGCTTTGTGACGGGCTTTGACTGGTCGCGACCGGTCGGACTTTTTATACACACCCAAAATGTACAGGGTGATTCAGTCAATTTCTGACCATTTCAGTACTATGATTTATTGACCCATTAATGTTTACAAACTTAGCATTTCAGTATGATATTTTAGGCAGTTCGGAGATTTTATTCCTGTGGAAAAGTCTTGATTCCTGTGGAAAAGGCTCAATGTGGCCACCACGAACGTTTTGAACTGCTCGCAGCCGAATGGTGAAGTTGTTCATAACTCTATCCAGGATTTCTGCATCCACAAGGGTGCAGCAGTCGACGATGCAGTGTCTTTAAGGAACTCCCAGAGATAAAAATCACATGGGTTTAGGTCAGGACTCGTAGGGGGCCAAAGAAAGCCACCCCCGAATCGATCTGGAAACCTGTTTGAAATTACACGATTTCCGAATTTCTGATTGAGAAAGTCTAGCACTTCATTAGTGGTTGAGGCCTAGCCCCATCCTGTTGAAACCATTGATGTCGAAGCGGTATACGCCTCCTTCGCAGCTCGGGAATGAAGAAGGTTTCCAACACGTTAAGGTAAGCCTGTGACGTTACAGTGCCCTCAAAAAAGAACGGACCAATGATGCCTCTTTTGGAAATCGCGCACCAAGCCATAACCTTTGGTGGATGAAGAGGTGACTTATGGATCTCATGAGGGTGCTGGAACCCCAAAAACGAACGTTGAGTTTATTAACGTCACCTGACAGATGGAAGAAGGCCTCATCTGACACCCACAGGTTGTCCACAATGTCCTGATTGGCAGCTGCTTCCAGCACGAGGGAAAGTCATCAGATTTTGTGGATTAAGAGAGTGAAGCCTCGTGAAGTTCATCAAAGGATGTTGCAATATAAGAATATCGGCTAAATAGAAATGCCGAATAAGTGGGTAGAGATTAAGGAATGATGACTAGGTCAATAGCGACGGATCGCCGACGGCTGCCGAATCCTGGTCGCGAAAGACCTCCATTCTCACTAGCAGCAAACGTCGACTTCACAATTGCAAACAGACGAGGAGTTGCTGGATCCGAAAAGCCATGGGAATGATTACCTGTCCGTAGGCGAAAAGCCATGGGAATGATCCATTTCTGCTCCAAACTCCATCGCAAATTGTTGTCGCTTCTGTCTTCCAGTATCTGTTAACTCCTGATAAACATGGTTCTTATACGGGAACAGGTGTAAATCCTTTCTCAAAATTCGCCACGTCGTGGTATACGACAGCCCTTCTCCAATGCATAGGCGGCAAACAGATTTTTTGTTAGGGGAATCGACCAAACTTGTGCGAACATTTTCAACAACTTCGGCCGTTCGAACACGAGCTTCGCTCCCGCCTTTTTTCTTGCCTTTAACACATCCAGTGGCACGAAATTGCTTGACAAAATCCATGATTGCTTGCCTACCTGGTGCGTCTCGACACTTATACTCCTTCCGGAACTTTCTTTGCACGGTTACAGGTGATTTTGTCTCGAAATACCATTCGACAACCTTGCATTTCTGCTCTGTTGATAAAGCGGGCGCCATTTTTCAACAATACGATTTTCATGCAGGGCCGTTGCAACAATACAAACTTCAACTATTTAGAAATTCGATATGGCGCTCATATTCTTTCAATTGTTTATCCCTAATGCACGTCATTCGAGTAAAATGGTCAGAAATTGACTGAATCACCCGGTAGTAAGTTTATTATAGTAAAATTTTACTATCTCGTAGCATTGCAAATTTTGATGTTTTAACAATGCAATGCAGATTCTATAGCTCTCCATTTCTTAAAGATGTTATAAATTTAAATCAAATATAAAATTAAAATATGAAATTACTACTAATATTAATTCATAATTTATTTACTTGAATAATTAATTCTATATAAATAAAAATGAATCGCTAAACGTGGTGCTAAGCATAAAACTCGAGAACGGCTTGACGAATTCGGCTAATTTTTTAAAAAAATGTTCGTTGAAATCCGAGGAAGATTCTTATGAAGAGGAAAAAGTGGAAAAATTGCACGGAAAAACGTAAAAACCAAAATTTTTGTCGGAATGTGAGTTGCCACCATCTGACAATGATTCCGAAAAGCAAACTACATCGACTTTCGATTCATTCACTTACTCCACTTTCTGTTTTGTACGTCACAGTCAAATACCTTTTAACAGAACGAAGTCTGTCGGGTCAGCTAGTTATTAATAGATTTATAATTATCTAGCCTGTAAATTTATTAGTAATTATTTCTGGTTTGAAGGGGTCCGGCCATTTGCCCCAAAGACATTTTGCCCACCGGCCAATTTCCCCAAACAGATTATTCGCAGTCGTTAGCCCTCTAGCGGCCAATGATTCAAGCTTTCAATATGGCCGCCGAAGGGGGATAGGTGAACTACTGCCTACTCTATACAGGGTGTCCAAAAATTCTGGTAACATGGCAGGTATCTCAAAGCTGCCAGTTATGCGAGATCTGATGAGTGTGGTTTGTAGGTAATAGGGGAGGGATTCATTGCCGCACTCAAATTTGACTTTGACCCCCAAATTTAAGGTCATCCATTTGCTTACTCGGAAACTATTAAATACAGGGTGGGCCGTAAGTTGTGCACCAAAGAATTACGTGAAGTGTGATGTGACACAATGTAAAGATTTCGATTTGGGAGAATATAAGAAAATGATTCCTATATACTGAGTAATTTGAGTAAAGGAAAGTGTTTATATTTGAAAATGTATTTGAATTTCTCGAAAAATAAGAAGAAATTAAAATATTAGCTTCTTTTAAATGTAAAACTAATGTTAATCAACCCATCAAATAAAATAGAAACAAAGGTTTAAAAAGGCAATTATAGGAGTTTATTAAGAAAAGGATTAAAAAATTTTATATTAAAAATTAAATCAAAATTCTATTAAAGATCTCAACAGCTAGAAATTATATTTCTTGTGTTTGTAAATGTAAAATTGGAAATTTTAGGTACAAACTCATCTGTGCAGTTATCCACTTCATTAATAAAGAAAGATTAATTCGAGTAAAGGAAAGGATTTATATGTTAAAATGTATTTGATTTTCGCAAAAAATAAGAAGGAATTAAATTATTAGCTTCTTTTAAACGTAACACTAATGTTAATCAACCATAAAATAAAATAGAAACTAAGGTTAAAAAAAGCAATTATAGTTTATTAAGAAAAGGATTAAAAAAAAGATCTCAACAGCTAGAAATTATATTTCTGGTGTTTGTAAATGTAAAACTGGAAATTTTAGGTACAAACTCATCTGTGCAGTTATCCACTTCATTAATAAAGTCTAAAATTAGGCCGAGGCTATTTCTACGTACGTACGTGGAAATAATCTCCAGGCTATTTCTAGAGTTCTCTCACTGTAAGGTGAAATGGAAGAGTTCACTTTATCGCGTTCAAAAGGTACTGTATGTAGAGTGTCTAGCGGGAGTGTATCGGCACAAGGTCGTTATTGCGCATGCGCGTGCCAGGAAAACTTGGCGCATAGCCAAGCTTAAAGTGCGATTGTGTTGTAGACCATTATCATCGACAGATAAAATAGTTAATAACATTATTGATAAGTTATTGTATGTTTAATTGTTAAAATAAAGAAAAAAATTAAACGTGTGTTTCATATTTACATGTTTAAGTGTAAATTCTGTTTTTAATTGAAAATTAAAAATTCAAAACTGCAAAGAAATATAACATTTAGACAAATTAGACAAAAGTTTTCTTAGATTCTTTCTAAACTATGTATATTTGGAATCGACAGAAGGATTAAAAAATAATACAAATTTTTTCAAAATGTCCATAAGTTATATATAATTAATCACAACTTTAACCCATTTACTTTCAAATAACTTTTCTAGAATGAATTGAAAATCGTGGAATTTAAAATTTTTAAGCGTTCGGGCATTCCTCTATTTTTTAAATTACTATTTGGAATTAATATCCATTTATTGGTAAAGTTTTGGATCATTTATATTTTTATTATGAATCAATTTATTTTTAATAAAGACATCTTGAAAATATTTGTATTGTTGACTGAACGAAACCAAATTTTAGAGAAATTTTATAAGTATTTTAATATTTTTATAAAAAGGTTCAGTTTTTTTATCATCATTAAAGTTAAATAAGGAAATTTAACTTTAAATATTATAACTTCACGTTTTGAACAAAAAATCCACTAATTATATAAGGCATGTTCAAATGAAAGTGATTCAAAGGGCACTCATAAGGATTAAATGGAAGTATTAATATTTACCTTTGTTTATATGAAAGAAAAACGACAATCGACAATCGAACAGTGTAGTGTATCGGTATTCAAGTGGAACTTGAAGCATAGCTTCCATAATCTCACCCTTCATAATCATATTCCAAGGGAAATACACTGAGCTAGAAAAGAAGCCTGATGTACCCACAAGGGTCATCCAAAGTATGAAAGAAAATTGCCTCCTCTTGGTGGAGGAAAATTTGATTGACGACTGTCTAGACTAGAAGCAGACCACTAGTATTAGATAAAACACGACCTATGAAGTCCAGTAATCTGGAAATAAGACATTATCAATGTCTTCAAAATTAATATCAAGTATATGCCTTGGATCACGATATCTCTTTCTATGCATAGGATGCTTTAAAATGCCCGAGACTAGCTCGTTGCTATGATTTTCTATATTGGGCAGCATGGATTCCATGAGCCCTTGAACGTATTTGCCAATATGAGTCATGTTGAAGTCATTAGAAATGGAGGAATTGCGAACAATTCTCCGATCTTTTTGCGCAATAGTCCTAAGGGTAACGTTTTGGAACGTTTGCAGTTCTTTCCATCTAGTTTTACATATTGTGGCCCAGACGGGCATACCATAGGTCAAGATAGTCCGAACAATGACCTTATAGAGTAGGAGTTTATTATCAATGTTTAGAGCACTATTCCGGCCTAGCAGAGCAATCAAGCTAAACTTGGCTCTCCTGGCCTTATTCAACGCATAAGTTGCGTGGGGAGTCCAGGTAAGTTTAGAGTCAATAACAACACCAAGATATTTATAAGTTTCAACCCAGTCCAGTTTTTTGCCATATAGTGTTAGAGAATCTAATGATCTCTTTCTCTATGAAAGAAAAACATATTATAGTCACTATTATAGACGCGCAGTCCTAAAAAAAAAAAAAAAGTCTCCACCTGCCGCAATACAGGACTCCCACTGGGCAACCAATCGGATAATACCGTCCGCAAAAAAAGTCTGTTTTCTGCTGATCTATGAACCATACCCGAACAGCGTCCTTAACCTCCTCATCATTGGCAATCGTCGACCTTTCAGTGCCTTCTTTAAAGGACCAAATACATGAAAATCACATGGTGAGAGGTCCGGGTTATAAGGAGGGTGTGGCAGAACTTGCCACCGCATTTTCGTTATTGCTTCCTGCACCAGTCACGCAACTTATGGCCTAGCATTGTCCTGGAGGAAGATCACCCCATCACTGAGCTTAGCAGGACGCTTGTTTTTCACAGCTTGACGCAAGTTCTGCAGTGTCTTGGTGTATACGATAGCATTAATACGGGTTTTGGGTTCCATAAACTCCAAAAGCAGAGGATCGTCAGAATCAAACAAACCCGTAAGCATAACCTTCCCGGCCGAACTTTGCGACTTGAATTTTTTGGGCCGGGTGACGATGGATGCTTCCACTGCATTGTGGATACCTTCCCGGAGGGTTCCCAATAATGGCACCAGGTCTCATCTACCGCGATAATCTTCTTCAAAAACGCTTCCCCCTCACGACTGTAACGTTCCAGATAATCCAAACAGCAGACGAAACACAGCCCTTTGGGGTACGCACTGACAGCAGACCTTGCCAAATCCCAGGCTCTTCACTATAGCATATGCGGAACCAATACTGACGTTGTGATCATTCGCAAGTAACCGTATGCTGATCCGCCTGTCCTCACGAATTGACTTATCCATGCCTGTCTTCAATTGATCGGTGATGACCACGTTTGCTTGGCCCGGACGTGGTTTATCAGCCGTTTCCGCACGACCATCATGGAACGTTTTGGTCCAACACACCACGGTTGCTTTCGAGACACATGCTTCTCCATAAACAACATGAATGTCAACTGGTGGAATGCCCTCAGCTTCAGAAACATTATCACCGCTCGTTGATAAGTTTTGGACGGAAATTTATTAGGAGGGTCCATTGTAACACAAACGAAATACGAGCATAAGCCTAACTTCCCACAGCAGTGCTTATCAGAACAAGCAGACGATACGTCAACAGTCACCCGTTTGCCTCGTATCTGCATACTCACGTGCTCGCGCGCTACAGCCCACTTTCATTTGAACATGCCTTATATTTAGTACTTACGTAAGCTATCTCTTCTTTGCTGTTTAGTTTACGTTAGATGTTAACAAATGAAATTCTTCAAGATAACATTCATATTTCGAAATTTGGAAAATTATTGGGAAATACTATTTTAGAGCTAACATTAGCGTTCCTTATTGATGTTACCAAGTATTTAAATTATATTTTGAGAAAAGTGTTAATATAGAATAATCAAACATTTCTAAATGAATATTAATTTGGACTCAAGTCTTGAATTAGTAATTGACAATCAAATTAGCAATGACACAAGCGGATTCGCGTGCAAAATAATATCAGTTATTAATGTTATGACTTTTTGCACTTGTTTTGCTTGTTTAGAAATAACAGAAAACAATGTAACATTGCATACAAAATTTTAGTTTTTTTTATTTCTGCCACTCTTCTCCAGGATGAAAGAAAAGAAAAACATTAAAATTATTATTGATAAAACTTCCAATTTAAAACAGCTGAGGTTTGGCGTGAAAAAACAAAACAAAATAAAATAAAATAAAATAAAAACAATCTTCATTTAATCTTTTAATAAAAATTGTGATTGTTTTATTTTTCTTGTGTCATCAGTAATGACACATCAATATTTCTTAGAATTGCGTACAATTTTAAAAATTCAATATTCTAAATTTTAAAGAAACAACAAAATTGATTCTTTTTTATACAAAATATTAAAATGCTTATAAAATGTCTCTAAAATTTGGATTCGATCAGAAAACAAATACAAATATTTTCAAAATGTTTTTATCAAAAATAAATTGATTCATAATAAAAATGTACATGATACAAAACTTTACCAGTAAGTGGATATTAATTCCAAATATAATATTTTAAAAAATAGAAGCATGCCCAAGCGCTTAAAAATTTAAAATTCCACGATTTTCAATCCATTCTTGAAAAAAATTATTTGAAAGTAAAGGGATTAAAGTTGTGATTAATTATAACTTATGGACATTTTGAAAAAAATTTGTATTATTTTTTAATCCTCTTGCTGATTCCAAATATACATAGTTTAAAAGGAATCTATGAAAAATTTTGTCTAATTTGTCTAAATGGTATATTTCTTTGCAGTTTTGAATTTTTAGTTTTCAATTAAAAACAAAATTTACAATTAAACATGTAAAGCAAAGCCCCTAATCCACAGATCTTGTTCTTTAAGCTTGGCTATGCGCCAAGTTTTCCTGGCACGCGCATGCGCAATAACGACCTTGTGTCGAAACCGTCCCGCATGACACTCTACCTACTACCTATTGAACGCGATAAAGTGAACTCTTCCATTTCACCTTACAGTGAGAGAACTCTACGTACTTTATTTCTTACTGTTAGTCTGCTGTGATCTTAAAAAGATATGTATACCAACATAGACAAAGCAATCAAAATAATAAAAAACAATCTAAAAACAAATAAAGTGGAAAGAAATAGAATAGACGACATTATAGCAAGTTTAAAAATAATAAAAACCCCAAACTATTTTGAATTTAACAAAAAGTTTTATGAACAACAATATGGGCTGGATTAATATCTGAAGTAATATTTGAAGTGGGATCCGGACGTAATATTTGAAGTGCCCCAATTGATATGCCCAACAGACATTAGCTCCAACGGATAAAAGCCCCGTTGTTTATAACTTTACAAAATCATCCATTTTCATATATACTGTAAGTATTCTGCTATAATGCGATCCCCACTTTTTGATTCGTCGCTAACTTAGGAGAAATGAAATATGCAAGAATGTACAGAAAAATCTCTTACTTTTTACGATTTGAAAAATGTATAACCTGGATCTATACAATTAAAAAAATTTCAAAGGCTTGATTCATTATCACCTGTTTCTACAAAAAGTTCCTTAATACAGTACAGATGGTGATTTATTAAAAATTAATACAAGATTATTTAATTTTGAAGAAAAGAAAAAAAAATATCTTTATTTTAGTAAACAATAAAAACGCTTCCACATTTCACCTACAACTTGTGTACCCGCATGGCAAGAATATCTTGTGTATCTTTGTTTTAATGGCAAGAATTTTGTTTACAAATTCGTGCGCAGTTCAATTCAGTTCGTTTAATGTATGTAGAACTCCCGCTCACGTTGACCAATCAGGACAAAGCAACTGTACGTAGAAATAGCCGGCCCTCTGACCAACGCCACCTGTTCTCTAGGAAATAGACACTCCGCTAAAATTAATTTGAGTAAAGGAAAGAATTTATATGTTAAAATGTATTTGATTTTCACGAAAAATAAGAAGGAATTAAATGACATTATTAGCTTCTTTTAAACGTAACACTAATGTTAATCAACCATGAAATAAAGTAGAAACAAAGGTTAAAAAAAAAATAATAATTATAGTTTATTAAGAAAAGGATTAAAAAATTTTATATAAAAATTAAATCAAAATTTATTAAAGATTTGAACAGCTAGAAATTATATATCTGGTGTTTGTAAATGTAAAATTGGAAATTTTAGGTACAAAACTCATCTGCGCAGTTATCCACTTCATTAATAACAGACCTGCCAACTCACCCGGATTTTGACAATCTCACCCTGCCCGATCACCCGGCGGATCGTAAAAATTTCCCGGCGAATAGTACTCTCTTAAAAGAACCCCTAAACTTTTCCTTTCTTTCCCCGTGATGCACCAGCAACTTCGTCAGCAATTTGTTTTTGGTACACTATCTAGTCTTCTTGCAGTTAAATTTGCTTATCCAGAAAGAGAATTACCATGCTACAAGGTAAACTTTCAAAAGAAGTAATATAAAAAGGCAAAAAAGCTACAAGACAGTACAATCAGCTCCACAAGGAGATAAATTAGGCAAATTTATATAAGCATAATTTCAAGATAAAAGATATTTTATAACTTAACCAGTGTTGGTCTCTCATTATTTCACGTACGGTGTATCTTACTCCCTTAATTATTTTGATTAGTGTATAATATGTAATTATACTTGTGGCATCTAATGTTAAATTATGTCCAAAAGTAAAATTTAAGTGCACAATTTATGTAACAATTAAATATGTTATCGATATGTATATTTTACCCTACTAAATTTACTATCACCCAGTTTTCCTCCAGAAATAGTTGGCAGGTCTGTAATAAAGAAAGAGATAAGTCTAAAATTAATTTTCCCCTTTAATGGAAAAATTCATCAAAGGCTAAGGTCAAAAACCCTCACCGGTGAGAGAATGATGACGTAATTTCTCACTGGGCTAACCGTCTTTTTCTCGGTGAGGATGGTGAGACTAACCGGTTAGGCATAGCAGCACTAACTGGCGTTTCTGACCGCGTTAAAATGACGTCACAAATTTCTCACCGACCAAGCGCTAACTCTTCTCACCGGTGAGAGTTTTTGACCTTAGCCAAAAAGAAAGTACAGAGAGGAAGGAAGTTTATTATCTGATATTTTAACTTACAAATGAATCTATCTATATATATAAAGAAGGATGTTTGTGGGTCTGTGCGTCTGTGGCTCTGTGGGTCTGTCTGTGGGTCTGTTTTTTATACAAATCTACAGTTTTATTCCGATCTTGATAAAATTTCGCATACATGACCTTCAAAGCATGAGGAAGGTCACTGTCTACCTCAGATTTCGGAAAAATAATAAATATCGATAAAAAAATCGATATTCATGGTTATGGCAAGGCATATTAATGA
Source organism: Rhysida immarginata (assembly GCA_023313115.1). NCBI lineage: Eukaryota > Metazoa > Arthropoda > Chilopoda > Scolopendromorpha > Scolopendridae > Rhysida > Rhysida immarginata. Next base: position 2,143,419 of record JAHWFO010090898.1, read on the forward strand.
GAAATATCTCATGACCAACAATGCAAGGCAAAGTTTGTACAACAATAGGTATCAACAATGGTATCAACACGCAATTCACAAACGCTCTGCATGGACCAACAATCAATATCTCATGACTAACAATGAAAGGAAAAGTTTGTGCAAGTGTAATTATCCCGGGCAACGCCGGGTACCTCTTCTAGTGAAAAATAAAATTCTAATTCATTTATCTAAAAATAAACAGCGGAAGTCTCACTGCTGAAGAAAATTTTTTTAGATGTTATCAGAGACATAAATTGTGTGTTCTAGAACCCGACTATTAGATGTAAAAATTCACGGTTTCTTTTTCTTTCTACAGATTAAATTTAAAAAGTGATTATTAGAAGCCCTTTTTAAGATTTTATGAGCTGCAACCACACACACAACAACTGTTGTGAGAATGACTAGACGAAGCCATTTCAATTAAATATGCTAATTATCCAGAAGTATAAGGTTCCCAGAAAATTTAAGTAGATTCTCAGAAAATAAAATAGATTTCTCTTTCAAATGTTTTTTTTTTTGGATTAACAGAAAGATAGAAACGGATTCAAACGCTCAAGACCCTTCCTGAGAATGCATTCCTGCGCCTACGCTGAGAATGCTTTCCCGTACATTCTTTTCAAAAAACGCCACCAGTTAGCGTTCTACACAACTCCTCACTCTATAGGTGCTTGCATTGTCCTGATAGCCCAGCTTTGCAGGAACATGTGGCACGAATTTTTTCTTTTTCGTTCTGCAAACATAGCTCCACGGTGATTTCAAGTGGTTTTCTGTTCGTAGTTTGAAGGCAAAGTGCCACGATCTTGGTCATTTCTGTCGATTCTGCAGTTTTCTTACAGCATATTAAATGTTTTCCGTTAACAAGTGCCTCTCCTTCCTTAATGCACCTTTTTTTTTTCTAATGAAATCAAGAATATCCGTTAATTCTATGGCTAAGGTCAAAAACCCTCACCGGTGAGAGAATGATGACGTAATTTCTCACTGGGCTAACCGTCTTTTTCTCGGTGAGGATGGTGAGACTAACCGGTTAGGCATAGCAGCACTAACTGGCGTTTCTGATCGCGTTAAATTGACGTCACAGTTTTCTCACCGGGATTTCTGACCGACCAAACGCTAACTCTTCTCACCGGTGAGAGTTTTTGACCTTAGCCTATATTTGACTGCATGATTGTTGGCTGTGACCAAGGATAATAAAATAACAAGGATTGCTTATGCGGGTAAATTGACGTGATTGGCTGGTGCAGATGACGCCACTCCTAGACCTTGCTTCAAAGGAAAAGCATAGGAACACAGCAACAATTAAGATATTCTTTTTATTTACTTGAAATTTTTGATAAAATTTATTATATATTATTGCAAAATATACATATAATTATGTATATGTTTGATCTGATATATTAATAAGTTATATATATTTTTTTTCATACCTTTTTTATTAATTCAAAATTAGCTTAATTCATAAACTGAAAATGCCGTTTTTATTGTACTGCAAAAACTTAAAAGATCTGTGCACTTTATTTTTATAGGTAGGCTTCGGATTTGCATATAATGCATATTTTTTCCCAAACTAGTAATGTACTCAAATTATGTTTTTAATTGAATACTTGGAAATGTCAATACTGGAAAGAAAAAAAAAGGAGCGGGGCCTACATAAATATGCTTAAGAAATGAAAAAAATACTGACACGACTCTTAATAAAGTGTTGATCCAAAAACATAAATTTATGAAATATAATGTTATGATGATACAGTTTCTCCAGTGATTCTTTTAAATTTAACACATTACTGGAAAACAAATGGCTAATCTATTCGGAAAAATCAACTGAACCACAGATAAACTAATAGCAGGTCATTGCATTTTTTTGTAATTAGGTTTCGGATTTAAATGTACTAAAAAGTGCAAAAAAATGCGCTAAAAAAACCCCGCCAAAATATGTAGTAAAAACTGTAGTGAGAACTTACCTGTTCAGCAGCAAATACTTGGATAAAAATGAACTGTAGTTGTAAGCAACATCCCTTCAAAAATATGCGCTAAAGTCAGAAATATGCATTTTTATGTACAATAAAGCTTAAACTAGAAGGCCCAGAAGGGGCTAAAAGTGCTTAAAAACATCATTAGAGCGAATTACTAGTTCGGGAAAAAATATGCATTATATGCAAACCGAAGCCTACTTATAAAAATAAAGTGCACCGATCTTTTAAGTTTTCGCATTAATGCAGACGAACGTTCTCATTTTCCTAAATATCGGGAGGGGTTGGGTGCTCACTCAAAAATACGTTTACTTGACTTATGGTGGGGGGGAGGGGGTACTTTCCGCGTTTGGCTACGTCGATGCAAGTGTCTGATTTTAAAAATTTAAGTACTGGTATTATTTACTTTTAGAGCACTCTTCTTTAAAATTTTTCGAGGTAGACCTAACAAGTCGTATTGAAGATCTCGCTGGAACTATGTCTGCTCCACTGTAATCATGGCTCCAGTGTAATCATGGCGTGATTTCAGATTGAATTTTTTAATGCGTTTAAATTTGTTCACCCAAAATTTTCAACGTTTATGGGAGAGTGAGACACTAAATAGGATTTCCGGTCCCGTCATCGAGCACGTATAGGCGACCGTGAGCGGAGAAATTTTGAACTGCGCTTGAAAAAACGGCGCGATCGTCGCGACCCAATGCGTTAAAATCGTCACCTATTTTTTAGTTTCAGCGCCCTTGAGTGACCAGCGGCTATTTCTTGAATTCCTCCGACCAATCAGAAGCGTCAAAAGGAAAAACAGGTTTCAGTTTCAGATTTCCATTCCAATTTGAGAGAAACGTCGAGGAGCCAACATGGCTAACTCGCTTTGCATCGTATAGAAATGCTACACGTTAAGCATTTTTATCTTCGCATCGAGCAGCTAATATGAGATAGGATGAATATTACGAATGACGTCGACAATTTGCAATTCAAGAAACGCCACATTTCATTCCTTAAAACATATCTGACTATAATAGATCACATGCGTGATGCGTTTCGATGCCTCCATCCTCCCCTTCTCCCCAAGCAATTTTACTCATTCTGTACTGCTCGCGTCGCTCTTTTTTAGTTTATTTCATGTAATCATATCGCAGATTTTACAATTAGTGCTACAAACTTGGGAAAATTACAATTTATTACAAATAATAAAACTGCTGTAATAATAATGGCTTTGAACAAAATATTAATAATAAATAAACATAATCAATGTTTATAATAATAATGAAGTATAAAGCCAATATATGAGGGAAATATTAGCTATAAAGTCGTGTAAATTCATAAGAAAATCCAATGAAGTTAAAATTATTACAAATATTGCACAAATTTTATAAATTTTGAACTTTTATATAGCATTTATAGTAAAACATATTTAATTTATAGCCTGTGTTAGTTTTTAATTTGAATAAACGTCTAAATGAAACGCTAATTAATTAAAAGTTCTGTTTATTTTTTAATAATGATTTTACTTGAAATTCGAAGATTTTTAAGCAAGTTGAGCTTTCCGTTATTTTAAATAGGAGGGGAAAAAAAAAGAAATTTTTATTACTTAATTTTTCATATTTTGACCTGTCAGATTTAATAATTTTTGCATAATTAGTTGTTCCATAAATTCATATCCATAAAATTAGACAATTTAGGTAATGTTAGATATAATTATAATTAATATAAATGAAACCGTTGACTACATTGTAGAACATTTATCTAATAATATATAAACAATATCATTTTCTTATTTAGTTAAGTAAATAACTTTCATTTTATATTTAAAAAAATATATATATAAATTTTAAAATGCTTTCATTTGAATTTAATTTCCAAAAACCGAGATTTTTAAGCAATTGTAAATAAGACATTTATTTGGCAGCAGTGAGCAGTCATATTCGGTGACAATGTTTAAAAGAATATATTAGTAACTGGAAACTTTCGATTGATTCAGTACATTGTTTTAAGGTGGCTTTGTAGATTTAAAGAATATATTGATTAAGTCATTTATATAATCATTGAAGAAGTTCGTTTAATTCAGTCACTTATAATTCTCTCATAGACAGCTCACCATTTTTGACCATGCCCTGAAACTCATTATTCATCACCTCTGTCATCATGTTCCGAGGACGCGGGTTCGATCCCGGCCGAGGACGACGAGGATTTTTTCAGGGGGAAAATCCTGAGATCACGCACTTCCTTTGGAAGGGAAGTAAAGCCGTTGGTCCCGTGTAGTCGTTTGCCGGCTGGACGTTAAAGAACCCTTGCGAGGCAACATATGCGGCCCCTATAACGCCGTCCTGAAATGACCATGGCAGTTGAAAAGGACGTTAATACCAAACAAACCAAACCAAACCAACCAATCTGTCATCATGTTTTGGTTTACCTGAGTATAATTCTAAATTTATGTATTTCTTCTCCTGTAATAATAACTTTATATTACTACTGAACATCTGTATAATTTTAAATATCAAAATAAATAATTTTTATATCGCTTGTATAGGGATATGCAAAAAAGATGATAAAAATTTTATCTACAATTTTAAGATATTAGAATCGATTTTTTTGTCATCTAACCGATAATGAATGAAATCTAAACTATAATTAGGAATTGTCTTTGATGATTTTTATCTTGAAAAAAAAATAAAATAAAACGCTTCTTTTCATTTATGTAGTGCAAGAAAACAAGTGTTAACAAATCAAAAACAAATTTCCACTACACAAAAAAAATTACACAAAGTGCAAAGTTGCACTAAACAAGATAAAAATGAAATACTAAAAATTAGACAAATAAAACTGAAAGAGAAATTCATTTTAGTAAAATTATTTTTTTAAATTACGTAATGTTGTAAATTCGTCATTGAATGATTTTTTTTTCACTTTATTCTTGTTTTTGAAAGTTTCAATCAAAAAACCAAGCTAGCCAGATTACGCTATGGTTAGGTATGGCAGAAACTGATTAATACTAGTAATATTAAATGGCAAAACTCATGTCCTCTAGCATTAGCAGTGGTTTATACTAGAGATGCAAGAGATTACATTGTTTTAAAGATCGATGTAATTGTTACGATGTATCTATGTTTTCCTTCCGATGTTAGCGAAGATTTTATTCCGATGTTTCTGAAATAACTTCACTGAGTCCGCCAGTAGCAATTGAAATTATCGTTCTTGTAATTGAAACTATTTTGTTTTGTGTTGCAATTGAAACTATATTCATTTAACGTTGTTTATGCAATTGAATAATCTACTGAAAATACTACTACAGAAAAACATCGATGTTTTGATTCGATGTTGCATCCCTATATCCTTATAGTTTAAACATTTCACTCAGGTCATCAGAAAATACGCTTTGAATCGCTGCTCATCTTACATCATGGCCTTTGAGATATTAAGCCTCTGCAAAGACCGACAAAAGAGGGCGCAACACTTACGTTTGTTTCTGATTGGTCGGAGGAATTCGAGAATTAGCTGCTAGTCTTGAGTGGCAGAATTTAAAGCTCCCTATCCAGAGCTTTAGCAAAATGTGATCCATCGTAGAAACGCTACAAAAAGGAAGCCATCGCTAGTTTGACGAATACGAAAGGTTAAAAAACAAAAAATGATATGAGAATAATGCTATCGCCATTATGCATCAAAATTTTCGGAAAACTCATCATTAAATAATAAAAAGAATTTAAACAAGCAGTAAAATAACTGTGATACAGGTTGAATAATTAAATAATTACAGGCAGATTGATAATCATTGTGATTAATAAAAATTAATTATTCAATAAAAAGAGCATTAAGAATTTCGATATTGTACAACAATTAATTCGAGAAGTTAGCAATGAAATCGAATTTAAATATAAAATTAAAAAAAAATAAATAAGTTGCCATCCGTCGATTAAATTTCGTACAATAAAACAAATAAAATTAATTATATTTCTGACTATTTTTTTTACTAAAATTGAACACAGGGTGGTAGGACCCTGAACATAACTTGATGTTTCGGATAGAGGCTACACTTTGTAAAAGTGGAATGACTTTTGACTAACAAATAATTAATCCTACAAAGAAGATTTTTAATAGAATAAATCCAGTACTTCAGTACTTGTCACCTGCCATGTTTTAGAAATATTTATTTATTTATTTATTTATTTATTTATTTGCATCCAGACTGGATAAATCACAGAAGAATATATCAATAAGCAATACTACAAGAAGAGATAGATCAAAGGAATTTGAACTCTTCCTGATGGTTCTTAACATAACTTTTTAAACAAAATCTAAAGTGAATACAGGAGTAAACAAACAATGGTGAGCAGCATAAATACGGTTTACAACGAATTTCAAAAGGAAGTTGATTCCAGTATTTCACAGCATTAAATGGAAAACTTTGTCTCATCAGCGAAGACTTACCCTCATTGATTTCAAATTTATACAAGCGTATAGTACGATATGAAAAAGAATCAGATCTAAAATACCTACTAAAATCATGGAATGGATGACTCCTGTTCCTTAGGAGATCAGCTAATTCTAATAATCTGTGCAAAATAATTAGCGAATCAAAATATAAAATATTATATTTTTTACAAAAATTGAAAATTGAAATTCTGAAGTCCAAATGGAAGAGAGTCCTAATATTCCAGTTGTATCAAACTTTGATTCGTTTGAGTAAATAGTTCTGAATATTTCCCCAGATGATAATCCCATACGTAACAATCCCATAGCTTAAGTCACAGAAAACCTGCTTACATCCTTTGAATTTCAAAATCTCAGACAATAATTTATACAAAAAAACTTGTTTTTGCAATTTTGACACAATTTGAGCGATCTGTTCACTAAACGAAAAGGTATCATCAAAGGCAATCCCCAGGATTTTCATATTTTTCTTTTTATTTGACCCATCTTTCTGAATAATGAGTCTCTCCGTTTTTTCTGTATTCAGTCTTAAGTTTTTTGGACTCGCACCAAAGTAGAATCTTATTAAGATCGGTTTGCCAATCCTGGTCGCAACTAGAGATACTATCTAATGGGTATGATTTAATGAAGAAGTTATCGTCTACATAACTGAGCAGGGCGTGACATAGGGAGACATTGGATAAGGATGCAACGTAAGCAGCAAAGAAAGTAAGGCCTAATTTAGATCCCTGTATTACTCCCATCTTCGATGGGACACTGCATTTAATGCTACTGTACATGTATCTTTTAGTAAAAAATGACCATAAGAAGTTTATAAAAAAAATTGGAATATTGAAACTTTCTAAATCATTCAACAGTAGTCCTCTAGGTACAATATCAAAAGCCTTGGATAAGTCAGGTTTTGCTATATGAACCATTTTGCCATCCTGAAAACTTTCTAGGCATTGTCTATAGATTTTCAGTAATACAAATTTTGCACTTAAATCCGGTCTACTCCCATATTGAGTATCGGGGAGATTGTCATTGATCGTTTTAATTACGCTTTTAAAGATACACTGATCGATCACTTTCGAAGCAGAAGCAATTACTGCCACTGGTCTGTAATTTAAGAATTCATCTGGATCACCAGATTTGAAGATTGACCTAATACGAGCGCGCTTCCAGTCGAATGGATACCTGCCAGAGGTAAATATTTTCTTGGTAATACGTAATAGCATATCAGCTATAACTCCAGTGCAGTTTTTAATAAGTGGTTTACAAAGAACATCATACTGACAACCTGCCGGCAACTTTGTACTCCTCATCGCCTGGAGGATCTCAGTAATGCCAATATTGAAATCGATGCTATATTCATTATTTAGCGGACAGTCGTCTGTAGCAACCGGATAGCTAGTTCTATTGTTACCTTGAAAGGGTTACTGCACAACTTCAAAAATTCATAAGTTGTATCAGACGATAGAGCAGGACAATCCTTTTTTCTTGACTTGTTAATAAAGTTCCATAGCTGTTTCGGGGATGACTGGGACATAAAAGCTTTTCTCTTAGCCTTCTTACAGGTTGATTTAAATTCTCTATTCGATGCCACCAGAGCCTGCTCAGAGACCTGCTGATTATCCATAAGCCATAGTTTATAGAGATCATTCTTTTTTTCCAACATTCACTACATTGAGCATTCCACCATTTCTTTCTTCTTTTATGATTATTTGATACTTTCCATACTAATCCACCCCATTCAAGAGCTTTCCAAATCGTATTGTGAAACAATTGAACCAAATCGTTAACATCACCTTGACAGTTATAAAAAATAAATATATTGTCTAGCAAATATTGATTGACAACAGGCCATTGTACATCTTTTATAGATGGACAAACTCTGACAGTATCAATTTATTTCATTCTACTCTTGGTCAAGACATTGATGTTAAATAACAGTACTTTATGGTCTAATCTGTAAAAATCCACACACTCTACATATTTCAATATTAGATCTGAAGGTAAAAACATCTGATCAATTGTAGACGAAGAATCTCTTGAGCCCGAGCGGGTACATTAATCATAAGGGACAACTGCAATAAAGAGAAGAACTGAGTCACTTTAAGAGGATCGCTGTCCTGTTTATCAAAATGTATATTAAAATCACCAATCACGATATTTCGCTATTCATTATCAATCACAGAGGAAAAAGCATAAAGCATCTCATTAATCTTTACAGTTATTGGTCTGTGCACAACAACAATTATGAGCTTCTACCATGAATATCAACAATCACCAACACAATGCTCAAACAATCAAAAATTACACATTTTCCGGCCTTGCATGGAAAAATATTTTTTACTAGTACCGCCGTTCCCCCTCCTCTGGTAGGTCTATCGGCACGAAACATATTGTATCCGGGGAAAATATTTGAAATCTCAGTATCTGAAGGTTTTAACCAGGTTTCTGTTAACATATAAACAACCATACCAACTAATTGTAGGATTTCGAGAATGAGTATTTAGCCAGTTTTAGAATTTAGA
>JAHWFO010090898.1:2172347-2205552 GCA_023313115.1 Rhysida immarginata
TATTCATTCGACCACTCATTTCCATAATTATCCCCAGGAACCTCACATAATTGATCCAATTTATTTATCAATGATCTCATATTAGCATAAGCACATCTGAACTGTTTATGATTGTTCAGTTGAACTAGGCCTCCCTCCCCTTTTGATTACGGTTTTCTTCACCTAAAAAATCTGGGGTCTTTCCATATCTAACATAATCATATACCTGTCTTATATCATACACCTATCTCCTAATTTACATAGGATTTCGGGAAACTATAATATCATGGAATTTATATCAGATCATTAAAAAGTGCTTGTGTATTTTCAGTAAACTTTTTTCAGTATAACCGTTTGTAATATCCTATAATATAACAAAATATTAACAATTTGTCATGGAATTCAGACGCCACCTTGAATTCCGAGGACACAAAGATCCGTCTCCATACTCGCTACTTCTATGGTGCGAAGTGGAGGAGGATACGTCAGGAGCCCGTCAGCAGCGTGTCAATACGCAAGAAGCCAATCAAGATCAACGGCGAGTTTCACGTAATCGGAAGAGAAAGACACGAGATCTATGGAGAGGTGGGAGCGGAAAGACGGAAGAAAAATGTCTCACCGCAGGAATCCAGAAGACGAGCGACAGCAAGCGCCCGAGAGCTCTCGACTATAAGTCGGGAAGTGGATTCACAAACGGCGAGGATTGGAATCTCTCCGGAGTCCGTGGAAAATAACGGAGCGGGAGGAGAAGAAACGTCGACCTCGTTATAACACACGGAGAGAGCGGTCGACGTGGCGAGATAAGCCGAGTAAAATTACTTTACGGGGAGAATGAGTTCATGAGTTCTCCAGTGCTGTACCATTGGGGTTGCAGTGCAAATATTAACTTTATTACTCAAGCCCGGATACAGGCTTCGTCAAGCGGAAAAGCGGCAGTGCAGGCTTTTCTTGAACTCCGTAGCTACCGGAAACGTTATTGCTCAGTAATAAAGGGACTGTGGCCGTACGGACTGGAATCCTATCTTGATTATGGACTGGGGTTTGTGCTGCTTGGTAGTTGACCACAACCTACCGCTAAAAATCGTCGAATCCTGCACAATCTAAGGTTGCTTGTCTCAGTGCACCGTCTAATTTCGCCTCACGTCTGGAATAGGTGAAGTGCAAAGCATATTTCCTGAATGATGGTTTCACTTTAGTTAATTGCTGTTATTCCGCAGCATTTCCGGAATTAATTAGAAATGAAGAATGCTCCCCGAGTTGCACTACCAATGTTGCCTACTTGCTTTACCTATCTATGTGTTAAAGTGCATCGTGTCATCGTTGCGTCTAACTAAACAATTTTATACCTGGATACCAGTGCTGCATCTTTAGCTGCGTGAGTTGAGAAATAAAGTGGCTCCAATTGTAGCTATTGCCTTGTATAATGTACGACAAGTGTTCGTCGAGAATTATTCAGTGTTGGTGTTTTGATAGAAGCATTTTATGATCATTCAAATGTTTGCTGATATAAGGTTATCAGTCTGCGATCAATTTAATATATGTGCTACAGTGCTTGTGTCGTAGAAATATTTTTGTGCTACTGATAGTAACCAAGTCTCTTATTTTATTTGTAGGCTTTAGCTTTTAATGTTTAAGTAAGCTAGCTTAAACCTTAGTTTGAAATCATTTTCCAATTACTTAATTTATTTATATGGTTGTTTAATAAAAATTGTTTCTTTATTAAACTTTACCCGACCTCTGTCATATTTTTAACTTCCACTGCCACTCTTTATCATTTATCAAATTTACATATGACACAATTAAAACGATGAATTTTTAATATCAATAATGAATAAGTAAACGATTTATCTCTTAATTACTATACATGTATTCATTATTGATATAAAAATTTCTCTTTTAAATTGGTAATATTGTGTTATATTGTAAGATATTACAAATAATTATTAGATTAAAAATTCAGTTTTATTCTTAGTAATTCAATTTATTCCTAAAAAAAAAAGAACAGTCAGTCTTTGTTTCCGGTGAACAGCATTGGTGCACGAACCACCTGTCTGCTGCGGAGCCCAACCGTCGTTGAGATATAGGTTTGGTAGCTCCCTGGTTCATCTGGGAGGTCAGTTGGTCCACGGTTGCACGTCTGTTCGCTTGCACGCATCTCCGTAGCCGTCGTTCACCCCTGTCAACTATGTCCCGTGGTGCCCCATATTTGGCACGTCGCTGATTTTGGGTATTGCCATTCTGCCATGCAAAGTACTGTGCATTTTCACCACAGCGGCACGCGAGCAGTTCACAAAACAAGCCGTTTCAGAAATACTACCGCCCTTGGCTCGGAAGCCAATGATCATGGAGGTCGGATAAATGGTGAAAAGTCCCTCCAGGACTCCAACAATTGCAATGTTTTCTGCTTCCCTCGACACCCTCCTTATACCTCCCCCCCAAGTCTGATATTTGTATGTACCTTCTGGACGTAACCATTTCCGGCCGAAGTTGAACGTAGGGGATGGTCACGTTAATCTGACTAGACTGTGTATTAAAAATGCATCTGAATAACAATTTGTAACCAGGTACAAGTACATTTTAAATTTTACTGTTTTGTTCTACTTGACTGTTAATCTTATTTTGAATGTTTCTTTCTAAATGTAATACGTTTTTATTATAATTTAAAATCAATTGATCTCTATTTAAAATGAAAGATATACAGGGTGTCCCAACGGTACACATCCAAAATGAAAAATTGCGTAGAGACCTCAATACCTATGAGAATCACCCCCATGTAAGTAATCTAAAATATTACTCTTATGATTTTATTAACGATATTAACAATCTTGTGATTTTGTCGGTAATCCTTCGAAGATATACACACACCAGCCAATGAATTAGAAACCTTCGTTCAATATGGTATTGACCCTTCTTTGGCTGTAATTACAGAACATACGCGGTTTGGCATGGATTCTACAAGGCGTTACAATGCAGATAAGGTAATCGCAGACCATACATTCGTCAGAGAGACCTTCAGTTCCTGCAGAGTAGACGGTAGCGGATGCCTTCGACGAATGTCTCTTTCCAACATATCCCAAACATTCTCGATCGGATTCAAATCCGGACTTGCGCTGGCCATGGCAGATGTTGCAACTCGGTGTCATGTACAGAAAACCACTCCTAAACAATTCTTGTCAGTAGCATTGTCGTCCATGAAGAGCCCATCACCATTTGGGTACAAATGCACCATTGCAGGATGGACTTGATCTGCAACAATGTTCAGGTAGTCTTTGACTTTCACCCGACTGTCAAGGAATATCAGGGGACCCTTACCATATAAACAAAACATGGCCCATATCATGACGCCTCCTCCTCCTGCCGCTTGAACTGTGTTCACAACACATGAGGGGACCATCGCTTCATGGGGCTGCCGCCAAATTCTCTGTCAGCCATCGGTGCAAAACAATGTGGAACGTGACTCGTCCGACCACATCACCTTTTTCCAGTCGTCTACTGTCCAGTCACACCGTTCTTTACACCACTGCAGGCGAACTTTCCGACTTGTTGCTGACACCAGGGGCTTCCTCACTGGCATGCGACTTCCCATCCTTATTCGCTTCAACTCTTGGCGCATTGTTCTGGAGGAGATGGGTTGCGATGATCCTTCATTGAAGTCTGGCCCGAGGACGCGGGATCGACCCCAGCTGAGGACGACGAGGATTTTTTCTGAGGGGAAAATCCTGAGATCACGCACTTCTTTCGGAAGGGAAGTAAAGCCGTTAGTCCCGTATAGTCGTTTGCTAGCTGCACGTTAAAGAACCCTTGTGAGGCAAAGTTTGCGGCCCCTATAACGCCGTCCTGAAATGGCCATAGCAGTTGGAAAAGGACGTTAATACCAAATAAATCAAACCAACCAATCATTGAAGTCTGCCGTCAGTTGCTCCACAGTAGACCTTCCGTTTTGCCACATAATCTGTCTCAGACGACGTCGGTCCCTGTCTTTGTTGATTGCTTTTGATCCGCAATTCTGCCATTTCGACAACACTTGTGGAATCCGTTTCCACGCATTGAACACCTTGGAGACCTGACCTTTTGAGATACCGGTCAGTTGTACTTTCCTGGAAATCGTAGTTCCAGCTAGACGGGCTCCCACAAAAACTCTTTTTTGGAACTCTGACAGGTCTGCTTTTTCCCCATTTTGCTCAACTTGAGAAGCTGCAGCTTGTTCCTACCAGCTTTGCCAACCGTGTAATAATTATTACATTTGTGCATTTTTTAGCTTGTATTATAACAATCTCCAACAATAAATATTCCCATCTAAAAACCGGTAAGTTGGCAACCCTGGTTCCTATCCTGTACCTGCAGCTTGGAATGAGCGTGTACCTCATATGATGCATTTGCATATCACAATCGTTTCTGACCTGTGACCCCGCTTTACATATCAGTACAGTAATTCATCACGGGTTCTAATTCATTGGCCAGTGTGTGTAGAAGTTGGTGGCAGACACTTTGAACAGTTATTGTAATGACATGTTTTCCAAATAATGTGTAGGATTTCAATAATCCACCTGTAGAAACCTTTAATATGATTTAGCTGTTCCCAGAGGAAATATCAATTTTGCTATGAAACTCCTAGTTTTACCTTTAAAATTGCATGCTTTTTTTTAACCTATTACATGTACTGTTTTTTTCTAACAGTCTATTAAATACCTATCAGTGCTTCTGACCTAATTTATTTTGCTTAGATTCATCATCAAAGATTTCTGAAACTTCACAATAACTCAGAACTTCTTACTTTAACTTTGATTTGCGAAAAATTGTATGCATGCAGTTCGTCCATTTTCTGAAATTGAATATTACGTTGCCCAAAGAATATAATTCCATTGACCAAATTCCTCAAAACGACATACATTCCCGAAAACACACATTTTAATGGAATAAGGTAAGGTTTATCTTATCTAGTACAGAGGGTAGATTATCGCGAGCGATAATCTGCGGCACCTACTCCTACGAGGGAGTTTTGCACCATCCCATTTATAAACGACTGCTACGAGATGACAGTAGCAGCCGGGACCGACGGCTTAACGTGCCCTCCGAAGCACGGGGGGTTTCATGATGGAAGAGCTGCTGGGGATAAACGAAACAGAGGCTGTCACCAACTGCTGGAAAACCAGCTATGGTCAATCGGCAATGGGTCAGACCAAAGTCCCCCAACAGCCGCACCCCAAATAGCTGTCCCGCTAGCAGTGGCCCTCAAGCCCTGGCCGTCACCCAACCAGCAACTGGCCGCACCTGAAGTTGCTGAACTCCATCGATTGGCAAGCCAACCGACGAGACAACCAGGCCACGGCCACCCCCTGACAAAGTCACAAAATCGTTAATATCTCCATAATAATAACATTTCGGATACATACATGGGGATGATTCTCATAAGTACTGAGGTCCTTTACTCAGTTTTTCATTTTGGAGGTGTACCGTTGGGACACCCTGTATATTTTTAAAAAGTATATATTTAAAGGGGGCAATTTGTCTTTTTGTCCGGAGCACATATTACCTATCTTTATATTGGTAGAGTTCATAAAAATGAAATTTTGGATACTTTTTTCGATTAAAAAAAGGTCTCTTAAAAGCCTATTCTCAAGCATTTATTTATTTATTTATTAATTAATTGGATCCAATACGTCCATCCAGGGCCTGTATGGCCAGAGGAGGACGAGTTGGGTCCCTGAATGGACCTGGATTCACGACTGCTGTATGATGGTCGCAGCAGCCGGGGGGGTTAAAGATCTGCTATCACGGATGGTCACCCATCCAGTGACGAGCCGTGCCTGATGTAGCTTAACTTCACAGAAGTTGTGTTCAATGAAAGCCCACCAGGCCACGGCCTCCCCCAAAATAATTAAGTTGAACGAATAATTAACAGAACGCGAAATTCATCAGTGCCGTTGAAGTAAAATCATGTTCGATAATTTTATTTTGCGATATAAAAAAATGAAGCAAATTTATTTTGCGATAAAAAGCAGACATTTGTTTCAAAAAACGATTAAATTAAAGATAAAAATATTAAGTCATACTGCGGATGACGTTTTCAAGGCTAGTTATCCATAACACACCGCTTCTGACATCATAGGAGAACGCATAAGAGTCCTAATAAACTCTAGCAATGTAAAAGTCGGTAATATGCATCCGGGGCGGCATGAAAGCTAGAGCGGGCTCTGATGGAGGATCCATTTATCCAATATTTTAACTTTTCCCTGTATGCGAAAATGATTATGCACAGTTCCCTCTGTCACTGCTAATTAATGCATCACAGGTTTGGCATGGATTAGCTGCAATAACTGCCTTCAGTGCATCTCCATCAACAGCAGGCGGTCGTCCAGGGCGGGTGTTATCTTCGACGGATTCATCTCCATCCAGGAATTTTGAAAACCAAAACTGAGCTTTTCATGTTGACAAGACATTCTGTGCATACGTTTAACATACATTTCAGGATGTCTCAGTTGTATTGTGATAGTTTGAATTCAAAAAACTATGTTGCTCGAATTTTGACCTTTCATTTACCGCTTGTGACTATGATAAAGTAATTTCACTTAAGACTCTTCTCAAAATAATAGGTATAAAGATGCAAATATTTGTTAAGTGGTTCAGACTGCTGAAATAAGCAAGAATTTATTAAATGACCTGATATTTACCATTCTATTTGGAATTTCTTATCTTTAAGAATATCTCTGTATACATATCGATCCGTAATGTCATCTATTTAGTGTATGTTGTTATCTATCCAGCATAAGAAAATGCTCCCACATAATCTATAAATGGTAATTGTCTCTGTTGGCAATTGATGTGTAAGATTAAATCTTTGACCATTAACACAGTCGAATATTTCTTATTCTGTCACTGCCAAATAGTTGAAACTTGTTTTTATGAGAAAACAAGATTTTGTGCCACATTTTAGGTGTCCATGGCAAATGAGTATAGCAAATTCTAGTGTAGATTTACGATTTTTGGTGAAGATAAAAGGTTTCGTTACTCGAATTCCAGCATTATTCGAGCGGCGTGAAACACTTTTCCAACTGATATTTACACTACGTTCTTCATTAATTTCACATATTTCATGTTACTTTTACTTTCGCACTATAATGCGGTGCCTTTCAGGAGTTGTTTTGCGTGTCTGTCACATCTTGGCGAATCTGCCCTTTCTGATCGATGGGCTTGTATTTTGCCAATTTAAAGTCATTTTGAAATGGTGTATGCACTACAAATAATTATCCACACTTTGCATATATTTGCATGCGACGTAATAGTAATTGGCTGATCATGTAAATGGAATAAGCCGCTAAAATAGAAGTGATAGGACTTAAACTTTTTCCCATCAAATATTGTTTTTAATTTTTTTAAAGAAAGCAATGCTTGATAAATAAAACAATTTATCAGAACCCTTTTATTATTAAAATTTAGATCTATAGTATCATATAATAATCCTGGACCTTTAATTCTTCTCATTATTTAATTACCTAACAAAAACCTCATTTTTTTGCCTTGACCAAGGATTCTATCTGAAACGTCAGCTTTTTTTTTTCAGGGTCTTTCTATTCTGTGTCCAATTTTGCTTTTTATTCCAGGTTTTTTTTGTGTCTCGTCCTTTTTTTCTTTTACATCCATCATTAACAAAAACTAAATTTTTTAACATTTTTATGGGCCACCATGAAAATACACGGTTATGGCGGTTAAAATGTTTATACCCTTACATTTTCAGTTTACAATTGTATTATATTCAAGTCATAAGTGCGCATTTTTTCAGTAGGAAATAATTCTCCTTTAAATATAATTTTTATTTTTAGATAAACCATTTCTCTTCTCTTTTTTTAAAAGTGTGCATATTTATACAGGGGACCCAGCATAATTGTTTAGGAACATTGTATGGTTCAAATGGAACAAAATGTCCTATAAACATTACATCTAGTTTCGATCGTGTGTGAGATATCGACGTTTGTCTATTTTCTTTTATTTAGAGTCTTTTCCTAGAAAAAAACGTAGGTTTTCTTATTTATTCTTAAATATACTCTCCTGTTTTGCATGCCAAACAGGAAGAGGAATCGTCGTAACACGTGTGAAAGGTATTTCATTGACTAGGCCGTTGATTTGAGCAATTGTTCATATTCTGCAACACAGCATCGAAGTTCATTATGGCGTTTATTTTCACAAAACAAGAATATGCGAATATTCATTTTTACTATGGGCTTACTGCTGGTAACGCTGCAGAAGCCAGCAGGTTGTACGCGGATGCATTTCCTCATAGGCTCCATCCACATCGAGAGGTGTTTTTGAGGGTACACCAAGTTCTCAGGGAGACAAGATCGTTCAGACGTCGATGTCTCACACACGATCGAAACCAGATGTAATGTTTATAGTACATTTTTGTTCCATTTGAACCATACAATGTTCCTAAACAATTATGCTGGATAAGTTTGGGTTCCCTGTAGAATTAAAAATTGTAGTTTTCCAAATAAATAAATAAATAAATAAAAATATATTTGTGTAGCTTTACTCTTAATTTAAAATCGAATTTAATTTCTATGCATTTGAACATAACGAATTCATTTTTGATAATAACAATAAAATGTTCTTGTTGAGTAATGAAGTAGTAAATCTGTGACAAAAAGAATGGTTTGAATTACACAGGCGAACAAAAAAAAAAAAGTTTTAAAAGTCATTTGTAATGTTAAGACCTGATTCTCGTACGCTTTCTTTTGTGCTGAATCCGAATCTCGGATTTTTTTTCTCACCCACAGATTTGTTTATCAATGAAACACTTTTAAATTATTCAGAGTTTGGGGCCTGATATATTTCCTTGTGGCTCAAAAATATGGATACTTTAACATTGCAGCCGCTTCTCTTCACGCCAATTACTTTTTACATGTCAGTCCCAACTTGGAAACGTGACGTGAAGGGAAAAATCTAAAAGCAGATGATTCAGCACACACAAAAAAAAACAAACAAACCCCACAAGAATAAGGCAAATTCATTCAAGTTGATTTTTCATCGTTGGCCTGAGTTATTGCAATGAAATAAATGTGACGAATTGGATCCGTTCAGCTGACTGAATGACAGTGATTTATGACAAAATTAGAGAATCGAGTTTGGAATTTGGCCACGCAAATCAAAACTTGTAAGTTTCCCGCTTCTCTGCCTGCATGCGACCAAAGATTATAACGAACGAATCGTGTTGTTTATAATTTCGCTGGCTTTGTTTCGTCTATGTTCAGACTATCCCATTCTTTCCGAGGGGAGGAAGATTGTTACGCTCCTCAGCCCGCATTCAACCGAAGAAATCCTTAAAACCCTTAAGGAGAAATCCTTATTGGCGAGCGACTTATCGACCGAAAACTGTCGAAATTTCTCGGCAATTTCCGTGGTAGAAGCTCGCGTTTTATTTTGTTTCTTCAGTTAAATAACATCACGTCACTGGGTCTACCCTATTCGATGGGAAAACTGAGAAAATTTTTAGCGTTTTATAAAACAAACTCGAAACAAAAACGTTATCAGATCATTTCGTCACATCATTCACTTTGTCCCAGAACCACTTCCCGTCACATCATTCACTTTGTCCTAGAATCATTTTGTCTCGCAGTCAACTCGACATGTTCCGTATGCCACATTGAAGTCGTCCAGTGAGCTTGCAATGAGGATTGTGAATGATCAACTCATCGGATTTTGGTGAACTTTTTTTTGTTTTAAATTGTCTAAAAATCGTATGTGTATAATGCAGATGATTAACTTAAGAATAAAATAAAACTCTTTTTCCACAACGAAACAGGAATTTAACAAACATAAAAAGAAAGACCGAAAATAAAATGAAAAAATACAACCTGAGTCTGTAAGCGCTTTTCGAAAGCTTTGCTTTCATCATTCAGCAGCCAAGGAGCACCTCGAGAGAACTTGAGAGAACTCACTTGGAATATCGACAATCGATCGACAATCGAACAGTGAAGTGTACATTTGTTAGGATGGGACGAAAGCAGCGCTTTCACAAAGCTCATCTAACCAGAATAAACTCCAAATGAAATACACTGAGGTAGTCAAGAAGCCTAACTAACCAACCCAAGCGGTCTTCCATATTATACAAGAAAAAAGAAAATAAAATAGAACATGGAATAGAACATGCTGAGTATTTATAATGAACGGAAGCCAATCAAGACAAAAAGATCCAACTGAAATTTATTGATTGGGTAAGTGCGTCGCCCATTTGATTAATGGTGATTCGCTAATAGAGCCCCTATCTAAGTTGAGTAACAATTTTTTATCTGTTTTTTGAATGGCTAAGCTTTCGAAGGCGTCCAGAAGGTGTTTCTTGTTTATTGACTCAATTAGTTTTACATTGTTTAATAAGAATTCATGCCCGGTATCTAGAGAGTGTTTGGCTATGGATGACTGATTCCCTCTACCATATCTTGTGCGTCTCATGTGTTCTTCGAATCTTGTTTCAATATTACGGAAAGTTTGTCCGTTTTACATCATGGGGCATTGGGAACATCTGGCTTCGTATATTCCTGATTTCTGTAGTGGTGGAATCTGGTCCTTTAGGTTAGGTAATAAATGCCTGGTCTGGTTGGGATTGCTAAAAGATAACGAAATATTAAGCTTTAAAAACAGAATTGAGACCTTTGATTAATGATTTATTGTATGGTAAGGATATGACTATCCCTCTATTTTTAGTCCGGTTGAGGGTAGTGATTTCGTCCATGAACTTCTTTAACTTCCTCTTCCTGACCAAATCGGTGATGTTACGTGTGCTATAGCCATTTTTAACTGCAATATTCTGGATCAAGGAAATTTCTTTTTTGAATGAGGATTGACCTAGTGGGAGATTAATAGCTCTGTCAATCATCGAAATGAAAGTACACATTTTTTGATTCCAAGGGTGGCTGGAATCGCCTGGTATGTAATTCAATCTGTTCGTAGGCTTTCGGTATACCTCAAATGATAGTGAATCATGGTTTCTGATGACTAGGATGTCAAGAAACGGCAACCTTTGATTGTTTTCCAACTCAAAAGTGAATTGAACGGACGGAAAATAACTATTAATATGTTGGACAAAAGTGTTGACATCGCAAGCATTAGTGTCAAAAATTGTGCAGACATCGTCCACGTATCTGAACCAACAATCGGGAAAGTAAAAACCGGAATTCTTCAGGATATCCTCGAAACTTTTAAGAAATATTTCAGCCAAAATAGGGCTAAGGCAAGAGCCCATCTGTGTACCGCCCACCATTTTGTAAACTTTCCCATTGTATTTAAAGATATTATTATTGGTACATAACCTTGTTAGACTTAAACATTCGTCTTTATCTAATATTTTGAATAAAAACAAGTTTCCTGAAAACATACGCAACGAATGTTTAAGAGCTGTTGACAACGATTTATTAAAGATAATCAAGAGGGGGAAAGCTTATATATGTAGCACATGATCGCAGAAATGTAGGGTGGATATCATCTGGACCAGGTTTCTTGGTCATGTTAATATGATTGAGTTTATTTTCTATATCCTTGAAGGAAATGGTGAGCCTAGAAAGATCAGTGTGTAAGCAATAGTCACTAGTGATATCATAGTTATTGGCAGCACTGTTATTGTAGGTAGAGGAAAAGTAACTAGCAAACGTATTAGCAATATCTTGAGGGCAATTTAAAACATCTTTATAACACATGGATATTGGCACTGTATTAGAAGCCTTTGTATTATTAATAAAACGCCAAAATGATTTAACATTGCTTTTAATTTTAGATTCTATGTGGTTAACATAGTTTTGATAACACGATCTAGAGAGAGACTTGCTCTGAGATCTAAGTTGGGAAAATAACACAAAATCTTCATGACTATGTGTAGATTTGTAGTGGAAGTGGGCAGAATTCTTCCTGCCGATTAAGGATATAAGATCTGGAGTGAACCATGGAGGAAATTTAAAAGATTTGGCTCTTCGCTTAGGTACAAAAGTCTCAATTAAAAAATATAAAACAGAGTAGAGAAATTCAACAGCAGAATTTATGTCCATAGAATTGAGCATACACCCGTTGATTTGAAGAAGATGATGGTGGATAGAGGCATAGTCAGCTTCACTATATTTATAATAGTTTTCACCTGGCATGGTTGCCGGATCACTGTAGAAGGGGATGGAACCCTGAAGCGG
Source organism: Rhysida immarginata (assembly GCA_023313115.1). NCBI lineage: Eukaryota > Metazoa > Arthropoda > Chilopoda > Scolopendromorpha > Scolopendridae > Rhysida > Rhysida immarginata. Next base: position 2,184,491 of record JAHWFO010090898.1, read on the forward strand.
TGGATGATGAAAATCAGGTGGGATGAGAGGATCATGAGAGATGGCCACTGAAGACTTAGTAGAAGACAGAACTAAATCAAGTATCACAACATTGCCATTTAGAACTGTACTAGCAAAGGTACCCGGCGTTGCCCGGGATAATTACACTTGGATGTAAACAGAACAATCTCAAAAAATTAAATTAAATTTTGCAATATCTTAAAAATAAACACATGAAAATGCTTAGAATTAATACAGTAAAAATTGTTAATGAAAATTCGAAAAAAAGGCACACAATGGCTGGACCTCTCCAATAATTTCTTACTCACGTAATCTTACCTCAGATGTATACTTAGTGTTGTTGCAATTTCCACTCTTCTCTCGATGTGTTGAAGCAAAACTTGGCCATTCATCACTTTGTGCAGTCTAGCGCTCGCCGATTCTTCTATTTACTTGCTTCCCATTTGCTCATTACATCACGGAGCTAACTGTCGTCTTTCCACTCTTTCTCAATAGTTTGCTAACTCTCCATTATCTCCATTTACTGATCATTTTTAAAGATTTTCAAGAAATTGTTAAGTACTAAGAACTCTCTTTTCTAAGAAAAACCTGAATAACAGGAATTCTATGCATTGTTACAAATTGAAACTTATCCATATTGCATCATCATTTTATGTTCATTGTTATAATTCTTGGAAAGGATTGCTTTATCATTGCATCATCATTTTGAGCTCATTGTTATTGGTGAATTGCGTGTTGAAACCATTGTTGATACCTATTGTTGCACAAACTTTTATTTGCATTGTTGGTCATGAGATATATATTGTTGGTCCGTGCAGAGTGTTTGTGAATTGCGTGTTGATACCATTGTTGCAAAAACTTTGTCTTGCATTGTTGGTCATGCGATATTTCTCATTAATATGCCCTGCCATAACCATGAATATCGATTTTTTATCAATAATTATTATTTTTTCGAAATCTGAAGTAGACAGTGACCTTCCTCATGCTTTGAAGGTCATGTATGCGAAATTTCATCAAGATCGGAATAAAACTGTAGATTTGTATAAAAAACGTACCCACAGACCCACCCACAGACAAACATCCTTCTTTATATAGATAGAAGATTACACTGGTTTACTCAGAGACTTTCAATAGAGAGACATGCCATTTCATTATTTTCCCATAGAAAAAATGTAATATGTTGTTAATAGGCGCCCTCTGAACATTTGCGATGAAACACTCAGGCCATTCATGAATGACGCAAGTAGTAACATTGAGGCAAGTTATTATTGACGTCACAGTAAAACCTGGGCGTGTCCAGTTAAATTTCTGATTTCAATTGTTAGACATTGTTGCAATGTCTAATAATTGAAATCGGAAATTTAACTGAACACGCCGAGTAAAACTTTCGTTATACAAAGTTTTTTTCAGTTTCACATTTTTTTTACTTATGTTTTTAATTTTAAAATTATTTTTCTGGAAATCTTATATTTAAACAGAAACGGCAAAAAACATTTTAAATTTCAAGCAATTTTATTTTGTGTTGAAAATAATTTTCACAAAAGTACAAACTCATCTATTCCTGTTAAAACTTAAATTGCTAAATAGATTTAATAAATATTGCTTTATGTGCATTTATCATGCAAAAATATCCACATAATTCCTAATGTGTATTTTATAATTCCCATTATCGGAATCTAAAGATGATAAAATTGAACTATGCGAAAAATGAAATATACAAATGCTAATGAATCTCACATGTACAAATTTATAAAAGACAAACATTCGATCAGGAAGAAGTACGAACAGTGAAAATGTAATCACTACAGAAATCTCGAATATCAACTATAGAGAATTATAACACTGTTACATACACTTTGCCTACATTTCAGTTAATTGTTTTCTGGCTCTTTGCAAACTTACTCTGTATTTATTTAGCTTCATTCGTAGTCGCTCTTGCTGTTTGTTTTTTTCTGCTTTTTTGGTGGTGGTGTGTTGAGAAATGGTAATTTTCTTTTGACACTTGCAGTCTTTTCTTCCTGAAGTGACTCTTTGGGATCATCTTGGGATGATTCATAGTGCACTTCTGATGTACAAAGAGCGGAAGGGGCATTGATGATCTGTCTTGGTATTGTAAAGTGGATGGTGACGGTTCATGGTGCTGTGAATTGGATGGTGCACCATGAGTTGATGTTTTCCATGTCCTTGTAAAAATAGTGGGAACTGCTGATTTAATAGACGGCTTCTCTTACTAGCGTTATAAAATTGTTCATTTGTGAAATATGCTGTACATAGTACGTAATTTTTACTGAATTTTTCAAAAGTTTCAGTAAGCAGGTCGCTTCTTCCATAGGCTGTTAACCATATTTTGCACCTAACAATGTCAAAAATATAAAAACTTTAAGTTAACGACAGCAATAAACTAAGAAAGTATAATTATGCATATGTAATAAATATCATAAAATGAAAAAACACGAATTGATTTATTTTTGTAAAATTTCGTTAATCAATTTCAAAAGATTTTTATTTGGATTTTTGCTATCTTTATTAAAATTAAAAAAATAAGAATCATAAACATAATGTAATGAATTTCATAATTTATAATCGGTAAAATTGCTTATTTAGGATTTAATTTGATTTTTTAAATTTTTTGGCGCGTTTTTTAAAATAATCGATATAGCTACTATAGTAAAAAATTATGATGACAATATATTTTTGGCTTTTAACAATATATCGGATTTTAACAATCAGTGTTTTTTCGTTTCTTGGAAAAAATGAAGGTTGGCTTGTTGTTAGGCACTATGGAAGTTAACAATTTATAAATAAGATATTTACTGTAAATAAACGTACCTCTCAGGCTCCGTTTGAACTCTAAAGAACGAAAGGTGCTTTACACTACGACGTTGGGCACAAAATTTTGCAGCACACCGCTCACCAGACATGCCTTAGTAAAACAATCTGACAAGTTCTATGATGGTTTTCGCTCCTCGATTTGATCGTTGCTAAACTTTGAACATCTAGCGAAACTTATAATCGAAACTATGACGTCGTTGTATCTAAACATATCCAATGAAACACCTAAGAGTCCGTATTACATGAAAATTAAGTAAATGACATGTCTCCTTATTGAAAGTCTCTGGGTTTACTTTGGTTACTTAATTTTAATTGACGTCATAATTTGCGTAAATACCGACTGTTTGATGAATATGGAAATAATTGAAATGTTCTTCATTGTATTATTCTATTGACGTCCTTTTCTTGGATCTCCCATTTGGTGACCCAGCCTCCATTTTGGCAAAGAAAGTTTTAATTTAATTTAATTTAATTTAATTTAATTTAATTTAATATTATTGCAACAAAAAGCCGCAATTTCTTCGTTTATTTAATCGATCTATAAAAATTAAGAATAATAGCTTGAAATAACAATATTAAATGGTTAAAAATTTTATTTTACATGAAAATTTATAGGCCAAATAAAGTATTCCGGGAACATTCACAGGGAACCTTCACCTGCACAAAATTTAGTGAATAGGAATATGCATAGATAAAACGTACAGAGGGAATTTTTTTCGCGAAAGATCAAGATATTTTCGCGAATTATAAAAAAAATTTCACATAAGGGTGGAGGAATAAAGACCTTAACTCAAAAATAGCTCATCAGAGGCAAACAATTTATTTACTAAAACTATTCGTCTCAATGAAAAGAGTCTCTGCCTATAGTGACTCTACCTTTCGCTGAAATAAATGCTACAACATTTCTTTATTTTTTTTTAACAAAATTATATCATAAAAGACTTAACCCATTTTCATAAAAACCATGTCAAGGAGCAGTTTAAGGTTCCCTCTAACAGTGTATTAGTTTCCTCCGGTTCTACATTTTGCCGTTTCAGAGTAGTTAGCTGCACAAAATTATTTACATACGTAGGTACACATGTAAAGAAGGATTTTTTTTGATTTTAATGTATTTTCTCGAATCATGAGTTTTTAAGTCAATTTCAGAGGGAAAAACCACCATCAATTGGAATTCAAGTTTGGTGTATCCTGGCGTTGTCTTCCTGGAACACTCCAGTTCGATCAGAAAAAAAAAACTCGTCCAAGAATGGAATGACCTGGTCATCCAGCAGATTCAGACACTCGGCTGCATAACATAGCAAATACAGACCAGACCAACAGAAACAAACCCAGATCATCGCAGAGTCTCCACAGGCTTGGATAGTGCGGTTCTTTTCTTACCCTGATGCGCTCATCATCTATGAGGGTGGGTCGAAAAGTAATGCCTCCATAGCTGTAATTTTTTATTTTTTAACCGATTTTCAAAACTCTTTTTGTATCTGATACTTATATTTGTCCTCTGTGTAATGCACTATTCACTTTTCGACATAGTCCCCATTCCTTTCCACGCATTGCGCCAACGCGTAACTAGTCGGGTGAACCCGTCGGAGAGAAATTCCCGGGTTTTTGTCGACACCAGGATTGAATGTCCGCTTTGGACCCTCTTCTATAGCTCGATAACGCTCGCCCGCATACGATCCCCACACACCCAGAAGCGTTGCAGCTTTACAGTTCAAAGATAAAAGATTTTTTACCTTGCGACTTTCACCACTTCCCAAAGAAGAAAGAGCACCTTAAGGGACATGAGTTGCGTTCTCATGACGAGGTGAAAGATGCCATTCAATCCTCGTGTCGATAACAACCCCGGAATTCCTCTCCGAAGGGTTCATCCCATTATTCATGCGTTGGCGCAATGCGTGGAAAGGGATCAGGACTCTGTCTAATGGAAAAAAAGTGCATTATATAGAGGACAAATGTAAGTATCAGATATAAAAAGAATTTTGAAAATCGGTTACCAAATAAAAAAGTTGCAGCTTTTCGACCAACCCTTTTAGGATGGGTAAACCTGGATTCATCAAACCTGATGACTTTTTTCATCTGCTCCATTCTCCAATTTTTGTCTCTCCCGGGCGAACAGTATTCATCTTTTCCTATTGTTTTTGCTAAAAATCGGATATCTTGTGGCAGAGCAGTTGCTTAGGTCCAGTCCTTAAAGTTTCGTTGCATTGTGCGGATGGATAAGCTTTTGATTTTCTTGTTAAACTTTCCTGTCAGGTCTAATGCTTTCTTCGGTTTTTCCTTCATCATGCGTCTTAATGATCTCCAGTCACGATTAGTCAGAATTTTTTTCCGATCACAGTTACTACTCGGGGTTGATGATTCAGATCTTTCCTTCCAAGGCTTTACTAATTGTTGAACACTTTTTACTCAATCCCAGTAATTGCCGCAACCTCTTTGCTTGTTTTCTCTGCTTGGAATAAGCCGATAATTTGCTCCTTCTGAAACTCGATGACATTTTTTCCGCGACCATGTGCTGCGTCCACATACATCTTTCTTCAAAACAAATAAAGCGATAAACTAATGCAGGACAATATAAAGGACTAGAAGAGGTACCCGGCGTTGCCCGGGATAATTACACTTGCACAAACTTTTCCTTTCATTGTTAGTCATGAGATATTGATTGTTGGTCCATGCAGAGCGTTTGTGAATTGCGTGTTGATACCATTGTTGATACCTATTGTTGTACAAACTTTGCCTTGCATTGTTGGTCATGAGATATTTCTCATTAATATGCCTTGCCATAACCATGAATATCGATTTTTTATCGATATTTATTATTTTTCCGAAATCTGAGGTAGACAGTGACCTTCCTCATGCTTTGAAGGTCATGTATGCGAAATTTTATGAAGATCGGAATAAAACTGTAGATTTGTATAAAAAACGTACAGACCCACAGACAGACCCACAAACATCCTTCTTTATATATATAGATAGACTTGAAGAGGTACCCGGCGTTGCTCGGGATAATTACACTTGCACAAACTTTTCCTTTCATTGTTAGTCATGAGATATATATTGTTGGTTCATGCAGTGTGTTTATGATTTGCGTGCTGATACCATTGTTGATACCTATTGTTGTACAAACTTTGCCTTGCATTGTTGGTCATGAGATATTTCTCATTAATATGCCTTGCCATAACCATGAATATCGATTTTTTATCGATATTTATTATTTTTCCGAAATCTGAGGTAGACAGTGACCTTCCTCATGCTTTGAAGGTCATGTATGCGAAATTTTATCAAGATCGGACTAAAACTGTAGATTTGTATAAAAAACAGACCCACAGACAGACCCACAGACAGACCCACAAAACATCCTTCTTTATATATATAGATAGAAGATTTCGCACACAGTAGTATGCGTGTGACTGACTCCTTAGTATTTGCATATTGAATATTCGACGGCGACTTTATTTTGGCTAGGCCGTGTATCATCACCATCATTTACAACCATTATTTATCCACTGCAGGATGAGGTCTCCTCCAAATTTATGAAGCACTGAAAAATCATATTAATTTGAAGTGAATTGGCCAATAACCCTATACTCTGGCAAATGAAAATTGCAAGCTCATCATAAGAGTGAGAAAACATCCGCGCCAGAAAAGACCCTAACCTAATCTGATCATCACGAAAGCCAAAAGACCTGAGCCTTACCGCTCTCAGCCATCAAGGTTGACATCAGTTTAAAACGCATTTTCATTGTTTTGTGCATTGTTTAATTTTTATTAATAACTAGCAAAGGTACCCGGCGTTGCCCGGGATAATTACACTTGGATGTAAACAGAACAATCTCAAAAAATTAAATTAAATTTTGCAATATCTTAAAAATAAACACATGAAAATGCTTAGAATTAATAAGTAAAAATTCTTAATGAAAATTTCGAAAAAAATCTTTTTAAAGGCTCACAATGGTGCTGGACCTCTCCAAGGATGCCACTGCTAGTCTAAATAATTTCTTACTCACGTAATCTTACCTCAGATGTATACTTAGTGTTGTTGCAATTTCCACTCTTCTCTCCATGTGTTGAAGCAAAACTTGGCCATTCATCACTTTGTGCAGTCTAGCAGTCGCCGATTCTTCTATTTACTTGCTTCCCATTTGCTCAATACATCACGGAGCTAAAGGAGTGCTTCCTCTGTCGTCTTTACACTCTTTCTCAATAGTCTGCTAACTCTCCATTATCTCCAGTTACTGATCATTTTTAAAGATTATCAAGAAATTGTTAAGTACTAAGAACTCTCTTTTCTAAGAAAAGCCTGAATAACAGGAATTCTATGCATTGTTACAAATTGAAACTTATCCATATTATATCATCATTTTATGTTCATTGTTATAATTCTTGGAAAGATTGCTTTAACATTACATCATCATTCTGTGCTCATTGTAATACTTGATGCGAACACAATGGGCCTATTGTTGCACAAACTTTGCCTTGCATTGTTGGTCATGAGATATATATTGTTGGTTGATGCAGTGTGTTTGTAAATTGCGTGCTGATACCATTGTTGATACCTATTGTTGTACAAACTTTGCCTTGCATTGTTGGTCATGAGATATTTCTCATTAATATGCCTTGCCATAACCATGAATATCGATTTTTTATCGATATTTATTATTTTTCCGAAATCTGAGGTAGACAGTGACCTTCCTCATTGTTTTGTGCATTGTTTAATTTTTATTAATAATGTCCCATAAGGGACAAGCGCATGAAATAAAATGCTAAATTAGCAATACTGGCTTGTAATCTGTTTGTATCAACGATGGTTTAACCCATAATCCTTTGCGAAGTCACGCTACAATACTGTTACTAGAAGCGAATCTATATATATAAAATTTCTCTGTATATCTGTCTGTCTGTTCCCTATGCATTCCAAAATGGCTGGTCTAATCTTGGTGAAATTTTGCAGGGTAATTTAGATTATTATTTAAATTATTTAGATTGTGACCCAGGGAAGGTTTTATGCAGGTCACATTGATCCAAGGTCAAGGTTATGGTGAAGTTATAACGCTTTTTTACCCCCCCCCCACCCCACATTCTGTCTCTCTTTTTTAAGGGAATTCTTATTTCTCTGACCACGTAAAGGGGGAATACAAGAAGAAGATAGATTGAAGATACATAGATAGAAGGAGAAAGAAGATAGAAAAAGATAGATGAACTGGAGGTTTTTGTTGCAGAAAATGAACGAAAGCTACTCGATGACCAAAGAACTGCTTACAACAGGATAATTGATGCTGTCAGAAGACAGACTGGAAAACCTTATATCTTGCTGTAGCATCTTCTGGCATTGCAGCAGCATTTCATACTGGAGGCAGGACTGCACATTCAGCTTTTAAGATTCCTTTGAACTTGGCCAAAACAGATTCTTCAATATGTAACATTTCAAGAAATTTAGGCAAGGCCATGGTTTTCCAATAAACACGGCTCATTGTTTGGGATGAGTGCACCATGTCATATCGTAAGGCGCTGGAAGTTGTTGACAAGACTTTGAATGACATCAGAGGCAGTGACAGTCTCATGGGAGGAGTGACTGTGGTACTTGCAGGAGACTTTCAACAGACGGGAATCGTCATCCCAAAAGGCATAAAGGCTGATGAGCTGAATGCTTCTTTGAAGAGCTGCATTCTCTGGCAACATGTTCAGAAACTGAAACTGAAGACCACCACGAGAGCCCGTCTGTTTGAAGATTTAACAGCTGAGCCTTTTTCACAGCAACTGCTTGCCACGGGCAGTAGAGGATTGCCTTTTTTTTTTTTTTTTACCAACAGCTCAACATGCATCAACTGCCATGTGAACAGATGTTTGGCACAATAGATGAGCTCAAAGCAAAAGTCTTTTCTAGCATGAACTACAACTACTAAGGCTCCACTTGTTTGTGTGAGCGTGCGACTTTGGCTCCACAATGATGAAGTCGAAAAAATCAATCTAGATCTGCTAAAAATATTACCTGAAACAGCAAGTTCTTTCCGATCTATTGACACTGTTGTCAGTCAGGATGAAGCTGTAGAGTTTTCATCTGAGTTTCTAAACTTTGTCCAGCCACCTGGAATGCCACTGCACAACCTAATCCTCCAAGTACGAGCTAAGTCATGCTGCTGAGAAACTTGGACCTTCCGCGATTGTGCAATGAAACAAGGTTAGTCATGAAAAGCATGAAGCCTCATGTTATCGAGGTCATGACTATGGTCATCACAGGGAAATACAAAACTGATACCTTCAGACACAGATTTGCCATTTCAGTTCAAGAGACTGCAATTTCCTCTTAATCTCAGTTTCGCTATGTCAATCAACAAGTCTCAGGACAATCTCTTAAGGTTGTTGGACTTGATATAAAGTCTCCTTGACTTTCTCATGGCCAGCTATATGTTGGTTGCTCACGTGTTGACATTCCACATAATCCTTAGATCTATTTTAACCAAAAAGGTTTCACTAAGAACATTATTTATGTGGAAGCTTTGCATTAACAAATTCCTTGTTTTGTATGGGTTTGTGTTTAACTTAAGTTTTTTGCTTTGTTCAAACGAATAAATACTTTTAATTAAAAACTGTTCTTGACAAGTTTTTTCAGTTATATTAGTTTTCACTGTTTAGTTTTTAGTTCACAGCTTTTCTTTTTCTCTTTTATTAAAACAAGCAACGCCGAGTATTAAGGGTAGTTTTATATATAAAAATTATCTCAATAGGACTTAGCATTGTCTAGATTTTGAAGTTCGAAATTAATTTTTTTTTTGAAAAACCGGGACTTCAGATCGAACCCCGATAAGGCGAAGCATACTATGATAAGATAACGTGAGAAACTTGGATGCTCTACGACGATAACGCAAATAAAATCACTGGAAACCAATTTTCACACAGAAGATTTTACTGGAAAGAGCGATTCAGTTTCTGTTATTGTCATAACAAGTGTACTTTCAATGTCACCTACACAGTAAGATTTAGTTATAACAAAAATAAGGAGCGCAACGCTATCCGGGATTCAGTAGATTGTACTTTTGGGGTTCCACCTAATTAAATCATTAAATATAATTGGAACGTAAGTAATAGTTAAAACTGGATTTAATTCTCCAAACATAAGCTAAAAATATTAATGAAAAAAAAGGAAAAATTCCGCGACCTGGATTCGAACAAGGGACTACGAGTATCACGGCTACATTTTAATAATTCATAAACCTTTTTGTAGCTGACTGAATACGTGAAGTCACGAAGTGAACGTGACGAACAGAATGTGTCGATTCGACAGAGTGGCGAAACGATTCTGGGACGAAATGAATGTGACGATTTCAATGTAATTTGCTGAATCTGTCCAGTCTACTGAGTCAAATCGATTCTGGGGCGTACGGATATAATGACTTGACTAAACGAACGGAAGGAGTCAAATTGGCTTGAGTGTCAAAATGCTACTGAGCGAAATGAATGTGACGATTTGAAGCATTGAAAAACGTTTCAGACCAGATGATGTGTGACGAACTGATTTTTAAATTATTTATTTATTTATTTATATGCATTCCAGATGGAATAAAGTATACTTAGGAAAAATAATAAAAAATATAGAAAATTGTTGGGAATACATCAGTTTGTTATAAAAGTGTTTGTTAAAGTTCAGGATAGTATTATTATTATTCTTCAGAGTAGGTTAGTCATGGTCCACTTGTCCGTTGATATAATGTTCCGTGATCATCGAAAATAGGGTAGTTCGGTTGGTAGTGGTAAATCTACTCCAGAATTCGTTATTTATTAAGAGCTTTAGGAAAAAAGCTACTTATAAAAATGCACGCTTAGACTACGTTTATCCGGTCGTCCGACCATCCGCCGTTTGCACGATTACTTAAAACGCATTAACTGTTTCAAATTATGTTTTTAGAAATATGACCATCAAAGTCTTAATTCGGCTGTATCAACTTTTCAGGCTTTTTCGTGGACCCCTTTTTCGAATTCACGCGCTATAACAGTGACCGTAAAGAATACCAAAATAATGGCATGTCATAGAACAATTGATTCGTCAAGAATGAATAAACTGCTACTTTCATGATCATCTTTTAAACATTGTGACATGGTCACGCGCACGTGAAATCGTTTTGTCGAGGCTCAGTAACTCAATCATTCAATATTTGAGCAATAAAATAGACGTAAATTTGGAAATTATTAAATGAATTTCCGTTTGATTACTAATAACTTAGCTAGACTTTAAATTATCGAATTTAATATTACTTCTATGTCTCAGCTAAAGCTCCTGGGAATATTTACAAGATTTTATTCTCATTTCATTTTGGAATTTTTTTACTATTTATTAGAAGAAACGGCAGAATAATGCTATCATATTTTAATTGTTATTATTTTGTTTCAGAAAAGTATACACATTTCAATTATGCAATTATATATAATTATTATAGACATAAAAAGCAAGAAAATAAAAAACATTTTTTATTTTATCTTTGCAACAATGTCTAACAATTGAAATTGGGAATTTAATTAGACACGCCCAGTTTTTCTTTCGTGGAAAAGCGTATAATATACTTTCAACGACTAAATATAAGGCGCGTTCGACATCGCGCACTAAACGTCTTTGTGCGTCCACTAAACGCACTAACGCACTAACGTGTCCGTCTTGGCACCCGGTCGTGTTCGTCATCGCCAGTGCGCGCACTACCGGGTGTTCGTCTTGACCCTAGGTTAGGAGTAGAGTCGTTTAGTGCGTTGCAAGATGGCGCTGCCCTAGTGCTTGAAATGTAGCGATAGATAGTTCGGAATTTTAGTTACCGTTAAAGAGCCAACAGGTATAAAAATAATTGAATTCTGCATATCGTTTAAAATGACATTGAAATCTACCTGTGTAATGATCGATTTCGGCGTGTTATATGAATGCAGATGTTATGATGAGTTTTATTTTCAGCAGTACGCATACTATTCATGATAGCACGGGTGAGGTGAACATCCCACTTTCGTGCTCTTTCCCGTTTTTCATGACACACACAAAATGCACTACACTTTTTTCACCGCTCGCACTGAGTGATGTCATTAGGTGCGTTTAGTGTGCACATGTCGAACGCGCCAAGGTTATTAGAATAATAAGGTTGCGCGCTCAGAGCAGATCTCGTAACTTCTCACACAATCTGAAAAAGATCCCGGCGTGCTGTGACGTCATCCAGAGGCGAAGTGAAGCAATTAGCAAATGAATCAGCGCAAATTTCGGTTTGATTGAGGCATTATTAGGTATTTTAGTGGAACTCATGAGAGCTATTTCGGAATAAAATTGTTGCTCGATACTGCCTACATCCTGATGAAGTGAATATAGAGTAATTAAACTTTAAATTTTATTGTTCAAATGGTTTGCAACTGTGCAATAGCGTGTTGCCAAAATGAAGGAGAGGTGGAAGGCATTTAGTTCTTCTCTTTTCCCCAGGACTTTTTTGCTATAACCCTAAACATTGAATTTATTTTATTACGCATCTAATTTTTTATAGTTTCTTTTAAATTTAATTATACGAGAATTCTCTTGTCTATGAAAGCTTACTCGGTCAATTTTCATTTTTTCTGTTCGATTCAGAATTACTGATATAAACAGGAATAGATGAGACTCCTTATCTATTCATAACTTCATTTACTGTAAAATCAAAGTTCCAATAATATAGTGATTTTATCGTTTTAGTTTAATTTTCAGAAATTACATTTCATGCAATTAATTAATATTCAATTAATTTCCGACCATTATTATGTAAAATTGAATTCATACTTTTTGTTTGCAATATACCGTCGTGAATGTATCGTTTTAACTTCAGTATCTTGCCTCTGGGTGACGTCATCAGCTTTGCTTGAATTCGACCAATAGGAGGGAACCTTCCTGAACGCGCAACCTTATTATTCTAATAGGGTAGATGTACCAGTAGTTGACAGTGCACCAGTAATTGACAATTCACGATTTAAAAGCTTTTAATAAAATAACAAAGCAAGAAAAGGGACTGGTGTTGCCACCTCGTATTAAACAATGTACTAGACTTCCCAGAATAGCAAAAAACTAGCAACTTTGCTTCCTATTATGGCCGCAAATACATGATGAATGTTCAATGCCTTACCGAGTCGAAAAAACCTTACAATGAACCACTACGTGAGGGGTTGATTACTTGAATTTATTTCATGAATGTTATGCAATATTTGTTACTAATTTTACCTGAACCTTTTTGTGCGATCAGTGGACATTACTTCTAGTATTAACACAATTTCTGATGACCAATTTGTTAACTGTTTTAACCCACCGTCAACTACTAGAACCCAGATATGTAGTTTCACTGGTAATTGGCATAACCTTTCAATTATTGATAATTTCTGTGTTTGAAAAAAACGAACAAAAATATACTAATGCGACATAGAATGTAGGGTAATCATAAAGAAAACATGATGTTTTTATGTGTAACTTCCTAATTTCCAGTAATTGATCTAGATGCATCAATTATAGGAACTTGATTGTCAATTTCTAGATCAGCCAATTTGACATAAATCTTCTAGGCCCTATTCGCCGATTCTTTTTGTTGGTCCTGAATCTTGTCACAGAGACGATCAACAGACAGCCCAGGACAAGTTATCTTCCAAGAAGAAAACTACTATTCTCTTTACTATGATAAGAAGTAGCATTTGCAAGTAGGAGAACAATCGTCAAAAATCAATTTTTTCTACCAACAATTTGTTGGCCAAGATATAATGATATTGAACTGCTGGAAAACACGTTCATTTTCTATGGTTCTTGCACTCTACACTGGAGTGAACTGATTTTATTTATTTTTTCAAAAGGAAAAAATATAAGTGGTCTATATGAACAACTTAAGTTTTAAAAAGCATAATATTAGTTAATGTTAAATACTTTAGACATTCTTAAAAATGCTTGATTTCTTCAGCTACTTTTGAATGTTATTAATTTTTTTTGTAAAAATAGTTAACAAAAATAGGTAATTAAATTATTGTCAATTACTGGTGAAACTGTCTGTCAATTTCTGGTACATTAACTGTCAACTACTGGTGATTCCTGCATTACTTAGGAAAACATTTAATTACTTAATAGCTTTTAAAGATATAATAATTGTTTAGAAATTGGCACATCCTGCACTATATTTGCAATTTAATGGTATAATTAGAAAAATTTCAAAATGCAATTTGATTTACGTACACAATTTCGTTTCACAGCAATGTCTTAAACTGTCAATTACTGGTACATCTACCCTAACCTTGCGAACGCGCCCTCAGAAAGAAGAAGCATCATTTCCAATGAAATTAGGAAATATCGTCAATGTCTTCCTGGGTTGTCAAATTTTTTATCATAATTATTAATACAAATCTGCATTAAAACTTATTTAACTATTATCAGCATAGAGAATATAATAAACTTTAATTATTAGTAAGGATGTATTAATTTTCGTGAACTCTGTTGATTATTAAACCCTATTCAAAGTGAACGCACGAATCTTATTTTAAACAGCATCGCGAAAGGTTTCGGTTTCGACGAGATGCTGACAAACGCCATCAGATGGCAGCACGTTAAAATCTCCCTAGTCACTCTCCCTTATGAGCTCTTGATACAACGATATGAAATGGGTAGATCATGATGTAGGAAGGAATGGTGTTGAAGCTGAATTTGCCACCGCGGCCAATTAAAGCACTAGTCCACATTTTGTCCACTAGATGGCGCTCGCAACTAGTTGGCTATCCAGCACTTTTGTTGGCTAGCTATCCCATCCAACAAGCTAAGGATAGCAATAGAAACAGATTATTTACATAGATATATTATAATATAGTATACTTAATTTAGTATAGTATTTTAGACATTATGAAGAAAATAGTTGGTACACGTTTTTGATTTCCATTATAATATTAAAAATGATTATCTCGAAAATCATGGTTTATAACGAATATGCATCGGAAATTAATTTTTTACTTGGTACTCCGCTATAATGTTCAAATTCTCTGTTTGAATTTTTCTGTATACAAATTTTAGCAGGAATAGACAATATAGGTGGCGTAGCAGGGGCGATTGCAAGAATGTTTTCTAAATTGGACTAAATTCTTGGCAATAGATAAAATTAGAGTTCTTAAACAGGGTGACCCAAACTTGTCCACCATAATTGTTTAGGAACATTGTACGAGGTCTGTTCAAAAAATACGTAGATTGACGTCATAAAACAAAATATACTTTATTCAGAAGTTACACATCTGGGTCCCCTTCAAAGTACTCTCCTCCCCGAAGCACAAACTTATCCCAACGGTGTTTCCACTTTTGGAAACAGTCCTGGAACGCTTCTTTTGTGATGTCCTTCAGCGCCTTCGTCGCATTTGCCTTTATGTCGGGAATCGTCTCAAATCTCCTTCCTTTCAAAGGTCTTTTGAGTTTGGGAAACAAGAAGAAGTCACAAGGAGCGAGGTCAGGTGAGTAGGGTGGGTGAGGAAGAACAGTGATCGAGTGTTTGGCCAAAACCTCTCGAGTTCTGAGGGCTGAATGGGCTGGAACGTTGTTGTGATGAAACAACCAGTCACCTCTCGTCCACATTTCTGGCCTTTTCCACTCGTCCAGTGGCAGTTTTTCCGAGTTTAACACAAAATTTCACAGCAACTCTTTGCTCGTTCAAGTCACTCATTCTAAAAATCCGCCAAACGAAAAAAAAAACACACTTCACAAACAACCGCGTAGCTAATCAACCAATACTGATATTTGCAATCAAAAAACTGCCTTGTAATCAGCGGATCTGTCAGAAGATGGCGACGCCAAGCGATTTTGGTTGGGACCAACAGGGCCCGCGCAATTCAAACAGTCTACGCATTTTTTGAACAGACCTCGTATGGTTCAAATGGAACAAAAAATGTCCTATAAACATTACATCTAGTTTGGACCGTGTGCGAGATGTCGATTTTTTTGTAGAGTTGTTGAAGCAAACAAATAAAACACTTGAGAATGCAGATCACTTTTATTCTGCATACTGAGAGAACATCACATTGAAGTACAAAACAAAACTAAAATGATACAAGGAATAAAAATAAGAAGAAAGTAACAAATCAGTGTCGAGGAATCCCCTCAAAATGGTTGCCCCCAGCTCCAATGCACTGGTTACATCTTTGGACAACTGAGCTGGTAGCTGCCACAATCTGGTCGGGTGCAATTGCTCGGCTACAAGCTTGAATGGATGCAATGAGCTCATCTCTGGTGGGCGGATTGCTGTAGACCTCCTCCTTCAGAATTCCCCACAGAAGAAAATAGACAAACGTCGATATCTCACAGACGATCGAAACTAGATATAATGTTTATAGAATATTTTTTGTCCATTTGAACCATACAGTGTTCCTAAACAATTATGCTGGATAAGTTTGGGTCACCTTGTATAGTGCAGAGGTAAATTAAAAGCATCAAACAGGTAACATATACTAAAAGACAGCATAGTTTAGTTAGTAGAAGACGTTTACATATACAATAATTAGAAAATATATAATCATGCTGATACAATATCAGTTTTCTAGGAAAAAAGTAGAACAATATAATAGTTGTACTAGTGCATTATTCCACCAAGTTAATGCAACTAAATACGTGGTTAAAATTACTGGTATAGTTTTCATAAATATAAGCTGAACACCTAGGGATCATAACTGATTCAGCTGAAGGAGAAAGTTTTTGTTTTTTATTGCTTTGGATACCTTCCCAAAACTTTCGTTTTGTTTATTACAATACTGGCGCACTCGCAAATGTGAATAGTAACGAACAATGCTTCAGATTTACGTGTCTCATATGGAAACTTCAGAAATTCTTTCATTAGCAAGACTTCATTGATTACGTAATTGTAAGCTTCTTTTAGTCCAGCATATAGCGCAAAACTTTCTTCTACAGCTCTTAAAAATCGAAATAAAATATGTTAGGGTGGAAGACCCCCCCTTCCCCCCCGCCGACCTAAGTTTTACTAGAAGTTCAGGAACACTTAATGCCTGTAGACATGTTGGACAATTAACACAGAAATTTTTCGCTCGTTTGGAAACGAAGCCTACAACATAGTATATAATACAGTCAACAGCTTCCAACATACACTCACATGCCAAAATTCATGGGATAGCAGTGGACTATTTTTCAAGTGCCTGTAACATCATGTGGAAAACGATATAAATATGCAAAGTGTCAGTAGGTTTAGTTACACAGTCATGAGTAAGGGGTGAGGTGTTCAGTGTAACAATGACTACAGGAGCTATCAGAGTTCGAACGTGACCTGTGTAACGTGCTAGTAAAGGCGAACTGCGTTTACCCGCACGTACAGCCAACACTAACGAAGAAAAGCGATAAAACAAAACCCTCCCCTTGACTAAGAAAAAATCAGTAACAAGAACACAGGTTAACCGCGGAGATAAACTAATAACACTTACTTGAAGAAGCTACAAAAGATTCGACAAGTAAGGTAAAGCCCGTCAAAACAAAGGTGAAAAAATCCACTACTAAATAGATAAACCCAAAAACACCCGAATTACTAACCCCCACCAAAAAATCAACCCCTGAGCGAAGAATTAAAAAAAAGAATTAGATAAAAAAATTCCAAATAAATATTTTCCTTTATTACAATAAGGGGACACAGATAAAATCGGGTAAAGAAATAAATTGATACTGGTCTCAGAATTGGGGGAGAAAAATGAAGGTCTTGCAATAGTAAAAGGCGTGAGAGCGACGGATAAACCAAGGGCAAAACATCTAAGAGCTGGCCATTGACGAGTGACGAGCAGACAGGATGAGTGGTAGAGGGATACTCAAGCAGGGCAGGAAGAATCCAGTAGAGTGGTGAAAGTCCGAGAAGGTAGTGAAGGAACGTCCACGCTGTAAACAGGCAAGACCATTAAACAAAAAAGACAATAGGAAAATATAAACTGGAAGTAAAAAAAAAAAATCTTTTCTTTTCTTTTAAACACAAAAAATTAATAATAATGAGAGGAAAATTGACAATTAAAAAAAATTATTTAAAACAGAAACATAAAAGCTTGAAGTAAGACAAAACAAGCAATAAACCCGGGACCTCCTCTGGACAGTACCTAAGAACGGGATACAAAATTATAAACTAGAACAAAGACAACAGAACAATCACAATGAACGAACAATAACGTAGAAACAATAGGGAAGGACGGACAACGCAGGTTACAAATAACGGCAGGTCAAAGAAGAGGGCAGGACGTAAGCAGACATGTGGGCGTAAAAAATTAATAAAGTAGAAGACAAAAGCATGATGACATGACAGCCCGAGAGTAACATGGGTCACTCTCACAAAATAAAGCTTAAGTACAGTCAAGGTGAAAGAACAACATCATACAGTTTGCAACAGAAGATTGACCCGGACGAAAAAACTCAAAACGCAGAGTTTTCATGGGGAATACAAGTTCAGCGACGATACGATCTGTCAGCAAAAGTTCTCGAACTGAGAAACACTCCTGTTGCCCATCACCAACGAGGGAATACGCCAGCTCCATCGGTGAACAACAGCAACCGCCTGGAGACCAGAGTCCGAAGAACTAAACACACGACGAGTAGAACTGCAGCAGCAATACCCGACGAGTAAGGCCCGAACCATCGCGGCCTGATGAGAAGAAAATAAAAAAAGGCTCTGCATCAAAAACAAGCCTGAGGAGTAAGACATGCTACTTTACTGTAGCAACAGCCGACGAAAGACGATCACCGGCATCCATCGTCCAAATCCAGGTTAGACTGTCATAAGCTAAACAGTCAAAGACTAAACGAGAGGTCGACTCGTAAATCCAAGGAGCAGGTCGTCATCTTACTGCTGCTTTTGAACTGACTGAGTAACTAACTAAAATATCTGACCAAAAAAAATTACAAAAACAAAAATTTAAATAACGAGGACACGCGACATGACATCCGAGTTCAAGGAAAAGCAACAGCCAGTCGTTCTAAGAAAACGAGCGGCCGAATACAACGAAACTGCCTAAACAATGAAAAATCAAGTGAACAGAGAACGCGCACGTACAACTAACAATAACATGGGTAAGAAGCAAACGTAAACATATCGTAAAAAAAAATTATTTTGAAATAATAAAAAATCATTTTTTAGCCCCCAAAGCAGACTAAGAAAAATTAAATAATTATTCCTCATTCAACAATAAATAAATCTAGTAGTCACCGCAAAAGGCACAAATCTCAATCTATCCTTTATCAACGGGAGAGAACCGGAAAAAGAATCTTCCTTCCAACTCAAAGGAAATTCTTAGGCGATTAAAAAAAATCTTTTCGCGGACTGGATAATCATAAATAACGGAAGAAGTTCGATCGGAGAACGAACAAGACGCGTCAAAAAAAAATATGACACGACGAAGAACGAGCTAAAAACTAGACGCTTAAAAATAATTGACTCATCGGGAACTAAATATCAATTGGTCCGTCAAGCGTAAAAAATTCGCCTGGGGATAAATAACAAATGATACAAAATAGCGATATCAATAACTCGATACATGAGGAACCGCAATCCCGATCATTAAACAAATAAATCTCCAAAGCGGAAAAATTTTTTAACGCGAGGACAAAAATCAAATAGAATAAATAACCCCCCACATGAGATACCAAAAACCCAAGAACAACGCGAACAGAGCACGTCACGTGAACCCTTTAATATTAAAAAAGTAAGGAGGGGGAACACAGTAACCTCCGTAATAATAATTTAATAAGCGTCTAGCAAACTTAGCTAGTGTCCGAAACAACCGGTGAACACACCAGTCTTGGAAAAACCACTCGCGGCAGAAAACCAAGAATATCGGTAAAATGAAATGCTAGAAAAGCACAACGAAGGAGGAGAGCACATAAGGCTTACTTTACTTTAGTGATCAAAATGAACACAGCAAGCAGTGATCAAAAATCAGAAGTAAATGGGTCTCTAAAGTTCTTGAAAAAAACCCCTACTAAAACCTAAACAGGGAAAAAAAAAACGGTACGTTACACCTTGTATGTGCAGCACAACGTATGGGTCATTCAATATCGGAGGTGGCTCAAGAATTCAACATCCCACGATCCACAGTTTCAAGAGTCTACCAAGAGTACCAACTTGATGGCATTACCTCCCACCATGGACAACGCAGTGCTCAACCACACCTTCTCAATGAACGGGACCAACGGCGTCTGAATAGTCACCGCTAACAGGCAACTAACACTACGCCAGATGACATCAGATTTTAACCAGGATGATACTAGACCTGTATCGATGCGAACTGTGCAACGAAATCTGGTGTCCATGGGATATGGAAGCAGAAGACCCACGAGGGTGCCCTTGCTAACAACAAGACATCGTCAGCAATGTCTCTCCTGGGCCCATGAACACATCGACTGGACACTTGACAACTGGAAACGTGTGATCTGGTCTGATGAGTCTCGATTCCAGCTGACACTAGCTGATGGTAGGGTCTGTGAGTGGCGCAGACCCCATGAGGCCATAGACCCAAGTTGTCAAGCATGCACTATGCAAGCCGGTAATGGGCAATTGTGGGAAGCTCTCCAGTCGGAATGGTTGGCAATGTCTTCAGATGTCTTCCACCGACTTGTGGAATCAATACCACGTCGCACTGTGGCACTTCGCTGGGTTAGAGGAGGTCCCACACGTTATTAGGTGCTATCCCATGACTTTTGGCATGTGAGTGTATTGTAGTCATGGTCAATAATGGCGTCACATTCCCATGAGTCGTGTGTGACTACACTGTCAATCTGGAATGCAATGTCTAAATCTGCTTCAGTTCCAGGAGAACAAGGGCTATCACATTCTAAATCATAGCTCTGATTGTTCACTGTTTTCTTTTTTTTTCGGGCAGGCTCTATTGGTTTTCTTGCAACGGGAGCTTTCTCTTTTGCAACGGGAGGTTTCTCTTTTGCAACGGGAGGTTTCTCTTTTTAACAACTTTTGAGAGGTACTTAGGGCACGCATGGAAGAAACTGAGAACAGCATTGGCAACAAGTTTCCATCTAATAGTACCCTGCATTATTGTTTTGCCATTATATTCAGCTGATCATTTTTTCACTACTTCATTCTCCGTAAAATGTTTTTCACACACAAAGCATTTTTGAGTTAACAACAGGGCCGTAACCAGGACGTTATCTTGGGGAGGTCGACTTTCAAAAATTACGGACCTTTTTTGAAAAATTCCACTGAGTCGGACCTTTTTCCATATTTGGGAGGCGGACATTTTTCCATAATGGG
>JAHWFO010090898.1:2205652-2228976 GCA_023313115.1 Rhysida immarginata
CCCCCCCCCCCCCCCCTGACTACGGGCCTGAACAATACCTCTCTACGAGGAATTGCTCTTTGCCACTTCGCAAGTAAATTTTTATGGCCTGGAGCTTCAAAAAGCCTTACTTTTTCTGTATTTCTCTTGTATCCTGATGTACAATTTGGCACATAACAAGTTTTGTCCATTCTGATTAATATCTTACTTTTTTGGGATTTGAAGGGATGCTGAAAACACATTAGGTAATATTGCCATCTTCGCCGAGTCGCCATCTAAGTGTGATTGCCATCTAGTGAGTAACGCGCAACTTTCAACACCATTCCTTCCTACATCGTGGGGTAGAGTATAAGGTATGCTCGATCGCGATTTCTATTGTGATTGGCTAAGCTCAGTGACGCCAGCCAGAGCCCGAATGTGACTCTTGTTTGCTTGAAAGCTATGGAAAAGCAGCGCAAATTTCCGTTTTGAGACCTTTCACGAGCATTCGCTTATGTTTCCGAGATTGATTCATTTCATAATCAGTTCAGGCATAGTTCAAGTAACGGAAATGGGTTAAATTGAACTATCTGCACAAACGCAAACGCGAAACTGAACTATCTGCACAACCGCAAACGCGAAACTGAACAATCTGCGCAAACGGAAACGCAAGAGCGAAACTGAACAATCTGCACAGACGCGAAAGCGAAACTAAACAATCTGCACAATGCACAAAACGAAAACAAGACTTCACCATCCACCAAAACCAATGAAAAAAAAAAGACAACACACCAAACAAAAGAAAAAAGCAAACAAATCTAAAACATGCCAGACTGAAAAACGCAAACGGAACAGAACGCACACACTCCGAAAACCACAAAAACAGCAGTCATTCCAACACGGAGAAACGAAAACGCCACCAATCACACAAAAAAAAAAAACTACAAAAAAAAAACAGCTACAAAAACACTGGCCGAACGCACAAACACCGAATGCGAGCGAAATGAAGAGTATTATTTACTAAAGCGGGGGGCTCCGCCCCCCAACCCCCCCCCTCTCTCATTGGCTCCCAACACACACACACACACCCACACACACACCCACACACACACACCCACACACACACCCACACACACAAACAGAAAAGCACACAAAGCAGCCATACAAAATTAAAAAAAAGCAAAAGAAAGAAGCCACTAACCTTCACCGAAAGCACCCGCACAACCACAGAAAACAAAATCCGATACAAAGAGCATGACTCCAAACACCATGAAAACACACGCACAAATGGCGACACCGGAAACAGCAACAGCAGCCCCGCACACAAAACAGGAAAGACGAAAAAAACAAGCATTCCACACCCACCCACAACAGACAAAACAAAAACACAAAAACACCACCACAAACCCCACCCCAAAAAAACAAAGAAAAAAACACCGGAAAAAAACAACAGCCAAAAACAAAACCAAAACTCCTCCAAAAAAAAACCCAATCAAATGCAAAAACCAAAAAACACAATAAGCAAAAGCGCCATAAAAAAACACACAACCAAAGCGAAAACAGCAACAGCGCTCCGGCCAAAACACACAATACGAAAAACGCAACGCAAGCCCGCGTCTCCCCTCCCGCGCACCAGACTTGCGTTTTGTGCAGATAGTTCAATTTAACCCGGAAATGATTTACATTACACGTTTAAAAAATACATTATTGTTAAAATTACGTTTAAAACTACGTAAGGCATTGCACGATTGAATACCGATAACGAAACGAAACCCCAGGATGCATAAGCCAAGAGCACATAAGGATGAGCTCCTTACGAGCCAATGAAGTGATACAAGTGGCTTCAAATTCATCATAAGAATCAAATACTTTGTTTATTAACGACATAAAACAAGCAACATGTTGATTGGAAGGCTGCTCTTCATTGCAAGAAAACGATCGAACATACAACAATAACAACGACTACATACAGAAACGAAGTACACACGCAAACGAAGGAAATATCATAGCGCCAT
The DNA here is from genome assembly GCA_023313115.1 of Rhysida immarginata. Lineage (NCBI taxonomy): Eukaryota > Metazoa > Arthropoda > Chilopoda > Scolopendromorpha > Scolopendridae > Rhysida > Rhysida immarginata. The sequence continues at coordinate 2,207,626 of JAHWFO010090898.1, forward strand.
CTCTTGGCAATAAGCGATGACAATGAAGCACTTCTCCAACACAATAAATAACGACAACATCGATAATGATAATAAGGAAAATATGCAGAATATGGAGGAAATAAAAGAAGTATTAAATTGCGTTTTAACATAACCCCCTCGTCTGTGGAGAAATTGTTTTTTCCGTGAATTTGAAAGGATTGTTGATCTATTTCAGTGACGCATTGTAGCCATTTCGGCGATGGCTTCACCAGGCAGATGCTCAGTCCACGATGTTAATGCATAAAGCGAAGTTTGTAATCCTTTTTAAAATATTTTATTTTATTTATACATGGATTATTTTTGTTTTCTTGGAAACTGTTGTTGCATATTTCAACTGTATAATGTGTTCCAAGCATTATTAAAAATCGTCTGCAAAGTTTGATCTGATTTTTTTATTTTAAAGCATGTGCGCCTATGGAGGGTTTACATTTTTCGAGCTCTGGCTGACGTCTGAACCCTTATCTGGTGAGCACCGGGAGAAACGGCCCGAACGAGCCGTGGCCTTCGAGATATTAGGCCTCCGCTTCGCCTCTCATTTCAATTCTTTCCTCCGTGCCAGCGAAAGTTCAACTTTTTAACGCTAGAGGGGGATCATCAGGGATAAAACAAGGGTGGATTCAAGCTTAATCTATGGAAGCTACAGACGTTGGTAAAATTATTTCGTGAATTTAGAGGAAAACAAACACTTCGAACGCTCAGTTTTTTTTTATTAATTTGTATTTTGCTTTTCATTGATTATATATATTTGTAATTTATATTTTTTGTATTCTCTCGTTGAGATATTTCGTTGTTTTTAAAGTGCTAATTCGTTGCGCCCGTGTACTGCACACCTTTGCCTTCGTTAACTACGCCCCTGATTCAGTGTTAGTGTAAATTGCTTGTTTTCAGAGGCCATGTGTTATTAAATTAATCATTTAATAAAAGTACTTTATTTTGAAATTATTGAAATCCAATTTCGCTTTATGCTGTCATCAGCCCGAAACCTACATTAACAGGTATTTAGTTGTTTTGTTTTTTTGAGTTGAATGTACATTCAACAGCCTGTTGTTGGATATATCAATAAAATCGATAATAGTACAGACGATTTCGTTCGATAAATCGTCTAGAGCATGATATCAAAAAACAGATGGGTAATCGTTTTTTTCGAAATCGGTTAAACAACGTCAGGAGACGTTTTTTTAGTCTGAACGCAATAGACCGTGGCCACCGAGAAGACTCAAATCGGCCCACGTATCAATGATTGTTTTATGCAGACTATGGCGCCCCGTCGAATCTCTAGTGATCGACACGAGATGGCGCCACCAATCGCAATCCCGTAACTGCGGGATTGCACTGGATCGGAACTCTCGCTTTCAGGTTCGACTGGACGGACACTTCGCTCTCGACAGCTGACGGACACACATCGCCTCTGCAATCATCAGCCAAACGGACAGTCGCGGATCTCTACCTATATTATGCATTCATTACTGTCTTAACTTATTGTTACCCATTAATCAGTATTAATTGTAGTGTACAAATAGTTCTTTAGTTTTTATTTAATGTTATTAAAAGATATGGAGTCAGATCAACCGTAGTAATTATTCCAAGACCACTACAACTGGTGACCCGGACGTGATCGCCAACAGCAACAGCCACGTGGAACCTGGAACCAAGACGAACCAAGGGATACAACACGGCCGCCAATGATCACCGTAGGAAAAGGATCAACGGTAAATCAACCACGATCATCCAGGTAGCAGACCGACCCGCAGCCCGCCTTTTTTTTTTTTAAAAAAAAAAAGCACGTCAGAACCGTCACCGACTCCACGTGGACCCGAACAAAGGCCCCCAGCGATCACCACCGACAGCCGTCAGCCAACAGCCACGTAGCCGCCAACCCACCGAGAAAACAACAGGACCAACCTCGCAGAACAGGTAAGTGCAGTTCACCTTAGCGACACATTTTTCTTCCACCAACAAAATCATCCTGACGCAGGCGCTAACTGTGTCGAGAATCAAGGTGCGGATTGCACGTGGTAGAACCCCCCTCCCCTTCTCTCAAAATCCATTTCACGGTCCACAAAACAAAAATGCCCGTCGACGAAGCCCAAAACCCCGGTACACATATCGCACGGGTAGCGATCAAGCTTCCCCCATTTTGGAAAGCGAATCCCAACCTATGGTTCGCACAATTAGAGGCCCAATTTGACATTGCGAATATTCGCGCGGACGCCACGAAATTTCACCACGTGGTGGCCGCCATTGAATCTAGTGTCCTCGATTCTGTCCACGACATCATTTTGAATCCACCAGATCAAGACAAATATCAAACCCTAAAAAAACGCATCATAGAAATTTACGCCGAAAGCGAAGCATCAAAAATTAGAACACTCCTGCAAGGTTTGGAGTTGGGAGATCAACGACCTTCCCACTTACTATCATGTATGCGCGACCTGGCTGCCAACCACCTGAGCGACGATTTACTGAAGTCCCTCTGGTTGGCACGTCTACCTGCTAATATACAGGCCATCCTAGCCGCGTCAAATGAAAAACTTCCCCAGTTAGCTACCATGGCCGACAAGATCCACAAGCTGGCTCTTCCCCTACTAATAAACGCCGCAGAGACACTACCTCCCCCGGCCAACCCCCCACTCCAACAGCAGATCGCGGAGCTTGCCAGACAGGTGGAACTATTACACGCTTGCTTGGACGAGCCGCGCAGGCCCCATCCGCGGTCCTCCAACCGCCCTCGTAGGGCAAATCGATCCAAATCCCGAAATCGAACGGATGAGAAACAAGATGGACACTGCTACTACCATTCACGTTTCGGCGAAAAAGCGGGCAAATGGGCCCCCCCCCCCCCGTTCTCGTACCGGAAGCCGGAAATCTGACTGGGCGGCCACTTGCGGCTACAAGTGGTGAACGCCAGATAGAGCGAATCTTGCTCGCCGAACCCGCATCCAAGCTTCAATTCTTAATAGACACCGGTGCGGACGTTTCAGTAATACCACGCGATGCTAAGTGAACCGTGACCTGGTACTCTATGCCGCTAATGGCACAAAAATCAAGACCTATGGCACCAGGTTGCTTAATTTAAGCCTCAATTTAAGACGTTCGTTCGCCTGGCAATTTATAGTGGCGGACGTAACACAGCCCATCATCGGGGCGGATTTCTTGAAGCACTTTAATCTATTGATCGACGTACGCAACTACCGCCTCGTGGACACCACGACACAGCTTCATTCAGCGGGCCATGCGACGCGCACCCCTGCCACCATTACGCGTCTCTCGTTGCTCCCCGACCAAATCAAGTATAATTCAATTCTGGCGGACTACCCCAGCATTACAAATCCCTCACTGCTGTCCAAACCCACAGAGGAACCGCTCGTTTTCCACCACATAGAAACGACTGGCCCTCCTGTCTTCTCGAAACCCCACCGCCTGTCCGCTGACGCCCTAATCAACGCGCGGAAAGAGTTCGACTTCATGCTCGCTCAGGGCATTATTCGACCCTCCAAAAGCCCATGGGCCAGCCCCCTCCACATGGTAAAGAAACCCAACTGGGGCTGGTGACCCTGCGGCGACTACCGCCGCCTGAACAACGCCACAGTTCCGGACAGATACCCTGTCCCCCACATCCAGGACTGTACGCAAATGCTTTACGAAAAGAAGATTTTCTCAACCATAGATTTAGCCAGGGCGTATAATCAGATCCCTGTAGTCCTCGAACACGTCCCCAAGACCGCGATCACGACTCCCTTCGGACTATTTGAATTCGTGACTACCCCGTTCGGACTCAGAAACGCTGGACAAACGTTCCAACGTTTCATCCACCAAGTATTGTCGGGATTAGATTTTTGCGTCCTGTACTTCGACGACATATTAGTAGTGTCGACTAACGAGAATGAGCATCAGCAACTCTTGCGCAAGGTTTGTGAGCGCCTTAGCACTTACCATCTGAAGGGGAACCCTAACAAATGCGTTTTCGGAAAAACAACCGTCATCTTCCTGGGCCACCTCATCACTCCCGAAGGCGTGCGCCCCCTCCCCGATAAGGTACAAGCCATATCAGATTTTCGAAAACCCGACACGGTAGGCCAACTGATACGCTTCCTCGCTATGATAAACTTTTATCGGCGTTTCCTACCCAAGGCTGCTCTAACCCAAGCTGCGTTGACCAGGTACCATCAGGGTTCGACCAAAAACGATACGCGCCCCATACAATGGGACGATGAAGCATCACAGGCCTTCGAAAAATGCAAAAGCGACCTCGCGACGGCGGCCACCCTCAATTATCATGCTCCTCATCAACAGCTGTCCGTTATGGTCGACGCATCTAACGTCGCCATAGGAGCAGTCCTCCAGACCCAGAAGAATAGCGCATACAAACCCCTGGCCTTCTCGCGTAAACTAACAGTCGCCGAGCAAAAATACTCGACGTACGATCGCGAGCTCCTTGCCATCTATTCCGCAGTCAAATATTTTCAGCACGAGCTTGAAGGCCGCGTATTCCCCATTTATACCGACCATCGCCCCCTGACCTTTGCCCTAACAAAAAAATCAGACACCTGTTCACCACGGCAACTCCGCCACCTTGATTTCATCGCGCAGTTCAGCACTGCAATCAGACACGTCTCTGGCACCGACAACGTGGTCGCCGACGCCCTTTCCCGTGTCGCTGAACTGCACTTACCCCCCACTGATTACTCAGCCATCGCCCGGGCCCAGGAGAATGACACTGAGCTCCAGGCGCTATTGAACTCTAATGACACCGCATTAATTCTACGACCCATGCAGCTGGACTCGACACACAGCATTTATTGTGACACCTCAACCAGCAAGGTGCGACCTTACATCCCAACCGATTTCCGGCACCAGATCTTCAATACTATCCACACCCCGGCACACCCCGGCGTGCGTGCTACCAAGCGCCTCATCCAGGAACGTTTTGCGTGGCCGAGCATGACAAAAGACATCACGGCATGGGCCAGAACCTGCGTGGAGTGTCAGCGTTCCAAAATTCACCGGCACAATCACAGTCCCATTCAGCAGTTCGCCCCCACGAACCGGCGCTTCGACCACGTACACATAGATCTCGTGGGCCCCCTCTCCCCCTCTGACGGGTACCACTACCTCCTAACCTGCACGGACAGATATACACGCTGGAACGAAGCGACCCCGCTCGGCGACATCAGCGCTGAAACGGTCGCCCGCACCTTCATCTCTACCTGGGTCGCACGTTTCGGCGTACCCAGAGTCATCACCAGGGCCGCCAGTTTCAGGCACACCTTTTCACAACACTCCAATCCTGGCTTGGTATTCACCAGATCCATACGACGCCATACCACCCCACGTCAAACGGACTCGTGGAACGTTTCCACCGCACGCTGAAACAGGCGTTGCGCTGCCATAAACATCGATGGACCGAGGCTCTTCCAATCGTGCTGCTCGGTATGCGCTCCGCATTCAAAGAGGACATCCAGGCCACAGCGACGGAGATGGTTTACGGACAAACCCTCCGACTCCCTGGCGAATTCCTTCACCCTCCGGCAACGACCCGGCAGAGTTTCTCCACACGCTCCGGCAGACCATGGAAGCACTCCGCCCCACCCCTACATCGAGGCACAATAGCATAACCTGCTTCGTTCATTCCGCGCTGGCGCACTGCACACATGTGTTCGTGCGGAATGACACTGTCAGGCCGTCTCTCACCATACCATATGACGGCCCCTTTAAAGTGATCAGACGGACTGACAACCAGTTCACCATTGAAATCCACGGCCGCCGATCAACTATCCACGTCGACCGCCTGAAGCCCGCATTTCTCCTGGCAGAAACAGACGACTTCAACCCGACCCCAACGCCACAACAAGCGCAAACACCTGCAACCGAACCCACCGGGACCCCCCCCGTCCCCCCACTCAAGTGACCACCCGCTCCGGCCGGCGCATCAGGTTCTACCCAAAATATCTGTGACACCCGTATCGCCGTTTCTCGGGAGGGGAGTACTATGGCGCCCCGTCGAATCTCTAGTGATCGACACGAGATGGCGCCACCAATCGCAATCCCGTAACTGCGGGATTGCACTGGATCGGAACTCTCGCTTTCAGGTTCGACTGGACGGACACTTCGCTCTCGACAGCTGACGGACACACATCGCCTCTGCAATCATCAGCCAAACGGACAGTCGCGGATCTCTACCTATATTATGCATTCATTACTGTCTTAACTTATTGTTACCCATTAATCAGTATTAATTGTGGTGTACAAATAGTTCTTTAGTTTTTATCTAATGTTATTAAAAGATATGGAGTCAGATCAACCATAGTAATTATTCCAAGACCACTACACAGACCATTCCAGATGACGTGTGGTGAAAAGTAGTTTAGCATTGCGTGATGTCAGGATTTCCCCCTGAAAAATCCTCGTTGTCCTCGGCCGGGATCGAACCCGCGTACTCGGGCATCAGAGGCGATCACTCAACCGCTGAGCCACCGAGGCCGATAAGAACAGATGAAGGTACATGTGTGATTACCCACCCCCCCCGCCGCCCTTCATCTGTTCTTGATAAAACATTTTATTTTAATATTTTGTGTGTGAATAATTTCCGATTTTACACCAATTTTTCACTTACCTCGAATATATTGCTCATTATGATAAATGCAGATCGATTTGGATTAAGATTCGATTCAAAAGAAAAACCAACAACACAAAACAGTAATTCGTTTTCATTAAAATGTACGAGCGTGACGTTTGAAAAATGTTAAAAATATGTTAGAATAATTTCGTTTCATTAATTTCATTCAGTCAAGAGCTCATAAGGGCTCGCACATTTCAGCAAGAGCCCTTATGAGCTCTTGATTCAGTGCAATGAAAACAAGAGCACATATGGATTGCGTCATTTGCTCTTGCTGAAAATTATACAATAAACCGTGTAAAAATAAATTCATCAATATTACATAAAGATATGCATAAATGTAAATGAATAAAGGAAATTCAGTTAAGTAATGATTTTTCTCCAAAGTTTTAAAGTGATTATGTTCTTTTATACAAGGAGAACCTCCCATAAGTACAGGCAGGGATGGATGAGGGTAGGGTTTTTTTTTTCACATACTTATAGAATTTTTATTCCACTGTCAATTTGAGCATATAATAAGAATTTCCCTATAAAATCATTTCCATGAAAGATAGTTTTCTTTATTAGATCTAATTTTGTCGTGAGAGCCAGAATTTTGCGAGATAAAGATGGATAAATTAGCATAGCGATGAGGTAGAAAGTAGTTGTTTATCCCTGACGAGCGCCAACTAGCGGTCAAAAATTGAAACTGCCTCGGCACGCTATTTCAAGCCCGATGCGGAGGCCTAATATATCGAAGGCCACGATCGAGCATACCTTATACTCTACTTGTGAGTAGATCGCTTATGTGGCCGCCATCTTTGGGGCAATTTGAAGGCGGCGAAAAGTGGAACTAATCTCTATTGTTAGTGTATTTATTTTGTATTTTATTTATTTAATCTATGGAAAAGTACATTCATCAATCCTGGGCCAGTATGGCCAGGAGCCGACAAGTTAGGTCCCAGGATGGGGATAAAGAGATAGTGTACAACAATAGGTGATTATAATTTTATATGAGAGGACAGATCTTGTGTGATAGGAAATTAGTTAATTATTGTTGAGAGTTGAGAAATGATTCTTTATGCGAGATTTAAAAGTTGTGAAATTCGTTAGGATGCGGAGGCTTAAGGGTATGGAGGACCAAAGTTTTCTGCCTGAAATGGAAACACATTTAAGTTGATAGTTGTGCTTTATGAATGGCTTTTGGACAGAGTCAGCTTGGCAGGTGTTGTAGGGAGGGGCATTGTTTGTTATAAACGGTGAATGCGGAAGGGAGGTTACAATATTATTGTTGAGCGATTTAAAAATGAAAATTGCTAGGTTTATGGGGTATAGTTGATGTATTAAAGATATTCCTAAAATTTTGAAAAGGTGAGAAACTGGGGCTGGCTTATGAAGTTTGAGTAAAATGCGGACGAACCATTTTTGTAATCTAAATAGGCGTAGAATGTTAAGTTTAGTGGTTGCACCCCAAAATAGGATACCATAAGATAGTGAGGAGTGAATCATGGTGTTGTAAAGAAGAAGGAGAATTTTTGGGGGAAGAAAATGAAGGCGGGAAAAAAGGCCTAAGCGTTGATTTAGTGTGCGGGCAAGGGCGTTAATATGGGTATCCCAGGAAAGATTATGAGTTAAATATATGCCCAAATATTTGAAAGAATTAGACTGAGTAATCTGCTTAGAATTGTAAAGTAGAAAGAATTTGCTGGAATCAAATTTTTTATTGTTTTGATGGAATATTATATATAAGGTTTTATCTAGATTAAGGGACAGATGATTGGTTGTGTTCCAGAATAGGAGTTTTTCTAAAATTGAATTAAATGTGTCTTTAATTAAGATATAGTAACATCATCAGCAAAAGATATAGTAACATCATCAGCGTATAATATAGAGGGGAGTGGGGAAAGCGCAATGGGAAGATCGTTTATAAATAGGATGAATAAAAGTGGGGATAGAATGGATCCTTGGGGGACACCTATATTGCGGGTAATTGTTGAGGATGTTTTATTGTGAAGGCTAAGGGTGTATTGCCTATTTGTAAGATAACTTGAGAGCCAGTCGAGTGGAGGTCCGCGTATATTGAAAAAATGGCAAAGTTTATATAAGAGTAAATTGTGACGTACAGAGTCAAATTCTTTTGAGAAGTCTATAAAAAGAGAGATTACAAATTTGTTGTTAGCCATGTTGGAGACGATGTATTCTATGAGTTCGAAACAGGCTGTGGTGGTGCTTCGTTTAGGCGTGAAACCGTGCTGGGAGGAAAAGAGAAGATTGTTCGAAAAGATATAGGAGGATAAACGGGAGTAGAAAAGGCTCTCAAAAACTTTAGCAAAGGAGGGAAGGATAGAAATTGGGCGATATTTTGTGAACTTAGAGGAGTCTCCCTTTTTAAATATAGGTGTGATCTTAGCAGTGCGGAGGCAGGAAGGGAATTTACCTTGGGTGAGGGAGATATTAAAGAGTAGTGTCAATGGAATAGCAAATCCGGAGCGAGCTTGAATTAAAATGTTGGGACAAATGCCAAGGGAGTCGGGACATTTGGAGGGTTTGAGCCGATTAATTATTGTGGACACTTCTTCCGGGGAGGTTGGGGCAACAAAAAAAGAGGTTGATGCTGTTGGAACAGACAATGGGTAATGTAACCGAGGTGAGGGCTGTAAGGGGGCAGGAGGAAGTAGTGTTTCCAAAAAGTTAGTTAGCAGAGTAGGGTTGATTTTGGAGGGATCAGAGAATGGTAAAGTTAAAGGGGAGGCACCGTGGATAAGATTTTTTATAGCTTTCCATTTTGACTTGTTGTTAGAAACTTTTTGAAAAAATCGATCGAAATAATTAGATTTAGCTTGTTTAATGATAAGGCGTGTGGAGTTGGAGAAAGAACGGAATCTTAATTTATTGTAATCATTGGGAGTATGTCTGTACTTACGATATAATGCGTTTTTGTGTAAAATAAGCGACAAGATTTTAGGGGTCATCCAAGGCTTCCGGAAGGAGGTTTTTGTATTGCTGGAAGAATATGGTAAAGTTGGTAGGTATCTGTTAAAGCCGCTGAAAATTTGAGTTAGAAATTTCTCAAAAAGGGTGTTAATATCAACTTCTGGGCTAAAAAGTAAATTCCAGTTGGTTAATTCGAGAAAGGAATGGAAGAAAGTGTATGGTCCATTACTGTGGTTAGCAGAAGAATATCGCCAGCCAAAGCGCCCTTACTATATATCTGCTTTGTCGCCAGCTGAGAAAGCCCCCCCCCTCCAACATCGTGCTTTTAGTCTGAAATTTCTTAAGCGACCTCTCCCAAATTTAGATGCTTTTTAATAAATGCAGTATACAGAGTTTATACAAAGTCTGAACCCCCCTTTTATTTTTTGAACCGAAGCAGATATGTCAATTTTGATGAATCCAATGAATAGGAAGTTGTGGGTGGCCTATCCCATGGTGCACTTTTCATCATCCCAAATATGCAAATTAGGACACATTCAAAATTTATCTCAAAAACCGTAAGGGATAGAGAAAAAAACCCAATTGCAAACTTGTTCAGCACAAAAAAACAAACAAAACAAAAAATATCATCCAGATCGGACCAACCAATCACCCACAATCACGTGGTGAACTGTTTGTAGCTTACAAACAGTCACACTGCACAAACAAGTTACCTTCAAACAGTTTAAAAAAAAAAGTTAATCAACAAAATACTCGATGTGACGACCGTGGGCACCATAACACAATTGGGCACGGAACCTAACTGTCGCCAAAACATCGGCAAGCATGGCTGGTGTCACTCCTCGGCACGCTTCCTGGATTCGTTGAACCAGATCCTCCAGTTGAGGCGGGCTGCGTAGCATAAATCTTGTCCTTCAGGTATCCCTATAAGAAAAAGTCAAGTGGTGTAAAATCAGGGGAGCGGGGTGGCCAATGAACTGGTCCTCCTCGGCCAATCCATTGTTGCCCAAACATCTCACTAAGACGCTCGCGAACGACCAACCCGTAATGTGGAGGAGCTCCATCATGCTGAAACCACGTGCGCTGATACGAGGCCAATGGCAAATTATCAATGAAGTCTGTGACTACCACGTTGAGAATTTCAGCCCGGTAGCGTTCTGCAGTCAGTGTTCCATCGTCAAAATTCGGTCCAACCAGAGTGTCATTGTACAATCCACACCACACATTGATTCTCCAGTTCACTTGATGAGTTGCTTCTCGCAGACATCGTGGGTTTTCGTCTGCCCAATGATGATGGTTGTGCCTGTTGATAACTCCATCCCTGGTGAACTGGGCTTCATCTGTCCACAACACCTCATGAATGAAGTTTGGATTGTCATCCAGGCAGGTAAGTAACCAGTTGCAGAAGGCGGCCCTAGCAACATAATACAATGGCAGTAACTCCTGGTGACAATGAATATGGTATGGGTGAAAATGATGTGCGTGTAGAATGTTGAGAACAGTTCTCTGATGGCACCCAACATCTGTAGTAATTGCTCTGCTGCTTGTGTGGGGATTTGCAGCAACTGCAGCCAGAACTAGTGTTGTTGTATCCTCGTCGCCTTGTGCCCTTGGTCGTCCTCGTTCTGCATTAACATTCCCTGTAGCCTCGAATCTTTGAATAATGTGACGCATTGTTTGACGAGATGGATGGCGTTCGTTAGGGTATCTGCAGCATGTAGGTTTCTCCTTGCCTCTCCGAAGCAGAAGATCATGTTGACCACTTTGGGAACAGTATAGCTTGAAAAACGTTGAACTACTGTGGAAAGTGACATAATAAAACAATGATTGGAATCATGATGTATATAGATATCGGTGTGTGTTGGTTTACGGTAGACATCGAATTCTAACTTATTCCCTGTTCTAATAATCTTAATGTCTAAAAAGGGAATCGATCCATTTTTCTCCAACTCACACGTAAATTGTATACTGGGATACACGTTATTGATACGATTAAGAAAGGATTGCACGTCGATCTTGCTGGTATCAATTATAGCAAACACGTCATCCACATAACGATACCAAATATCAGGTATCTATATACATCATGATTCCAATCATTGTTGGAGCCAGAAGCTATCAACTTTCGTCTTCCTCATCGACCGAGCCCTCAATCTACCCCTATCCAAAGAAAGATTCAAGACGGAAATACAAAGAATACGGGAGATCGCTAAATATAACGGTTATAAACAAGGACTGGTTAATGATCTACTACGTAGAAGAAGTTTCGTAAAGAAAATAAGAGAAGTCACGACCCGGGGTAAGTTAACGAGTTCGACGTATAGAATGCCCATAACGTTCAACAGGACCTTGACGGCCAATTTAAGAACTATTTTCAAGGAAGTTGATATGACCATCGCCTATAAAAATCCGAATATATTGAAGAACTTCTTAGGCAACACCAAAGATAAAATTCCACCTTTACACCAACCGGGGATATATGAAATAGCGTGTGGCAAATGTCCGATGGTCTACCGGGGGGCAACTTGCAGGAATGTTCTTACAAGATTTAAAGAGCACAAGGCCAATGCCAGATACGGACGCCCTGAAAAATCTGCAGTAGCTAAGCACATGCTTGAGACGGGACACGAGGTACTACTTAAGGATTGCAGGTTAATTAGAAGTGTAAAGAATCGGAATGCACTTGATGCTTTTGAATCAATGGAAATTGCTAAGAAGAACCCAGATTTATTATTAAACGGAGATGCAGGCCCCATCGGAGATTCAACACTGATAAAATCATTGAAGGTTCTTGGTTGTTAATTTATTTTTCTCTTTGGTATAAATGGGAAGGGGTTTTTGGTCGATTCTTCGATTTTGATGTTATTTTGCTTTGCCTGTCGGCCTGGGTATTTCTATTAGGTCCGCGTTACTGTTAGAAGAGACTTCCAGTTCCTGCATTGGCTGTGGACTTTGTTTGTGAACAGCGATTGGAGGGCTGGGAGTCTGTTCCACTATAAATTGTACTGACGAACTGTACTTTTTATCATTTTGACATTGAATAATGAACCCAAAGGGTTCGAAATACGTATACGTCGAATGAATAATTTTGTGGACAAGAGTTGTTTTTTGATTTATTACAGTATAGCTTGCCATCCTGGAATTATTCTGTCTTCTGTGTGCTGAAACATGCCTTTTATTTGCTTTTCCGCATGAAAGTGGATGTGAGTATGGTAATTTATGTTAGTTTTTTGATTTGCATGCTTTACATGGTGGAAATATCAACATTTAGTTTTCCTTGTGCAGTGTGACTGTAAGCTACAAACAGTTCACCACGTGATTGTGGGTGATTGGTTGGTCCGATTTAGATGATTCTTTCTGTTTTGTTTGTTTTTTTATGCTGAACAAGTTTGCAATTGGGTTTTTTTCTCTATCCCTTACGGTTTTTGAGATAAATTTTGAATGTGTCCTAATTTGCATATTTGGGATGATGAAAAGTGCACCATGGGATAGGCCGCCCACAACTTCCTATTCATTGGATTCATCAAAATTGACATATCTGCTTCGGTTAAAAAAATAAAAAGGGGGTTCAGACTTTTGTATTCACCCTGTATAATTTCATAAATGCCTCTAAACAATCATTCTGGTATCACTGAAACGACGGTAACATGGTTGAATATCGATATCTTTTATATATCAACAACGATGATATAAAAGACGACCAGGATTTTTACATGAGAAAAACATTCTAAGACGTAGAAAGATAAAAACACACCCGTGAAAGGTCAGTGGTGAACCTTTAATATATCTATTACTACAATTTAAAGCTAGACAAGAAATCGGCATTGAGTTTTATTGTGTTTGTCTACGCAAACTTCAAACGTAAGCATACGATGAAAGCTATTTTTTGCCAACCAAAGCAATGGCCGACAGACTTTCAAATGGGAATGCGTTGGTGGCGCTGAAAGCAGCTCATGAGCGATATACTCATTTCATATCGTTGAGTACATAAGTTTGAATGGGAAAATGAGGAAATGCCAGTCTCCTTATTTTAACCAAAGTGAATAGAAGGGGGAAGTATTCTCTTCACTCTGCTTTAACCATAGTATTAGAGGGGAAGTATGACAACTCCGTAGTTCGGCCGTCCTTCGCTAGATGGCAAAAATCTCGCCATTAACGGAACATTTGCTTGTTCTACAAGGGGCGATTGATAAATAAGGTCTCCATGGCTGTAACTTTTTTATTTGTTAAACGATTTTCAAAATTCTTTTTGTATCTTATACTCACATTTGTCCTCTATGTAATGCACTATTCACTTTTCGACAGTCTCCATCTCTTTCCACGCATTGCGCCAACGCGTGACTAGTTGGGTGAACCCGTCGGAGAGGAATTCCGGATTGTTGTCGAAACCAGGATTGAATGGCAGCGTTTACCTCGCCGTCAGAACCAACTCATGTCCCTTAAGGGGCTCTTTCTTTTTTGGGAAGTGGTGAAAGTCGCAATGTGCCAAGTCTTTCATTTTTGAACTGCATTTTTTTCATCTTTGAACTGTAGGCGCTGCAACGCCTCTGGTGTGTGGGGACTCGTGTGCGGACGGACGTTATCGTACTTCAGAAGAGGGTCCAAAGCTGCCATTCAATCCTGGTGTCGACAACAACTTGGGAATTCCTCTCCGACGGGTTCACCCAACTAGTCACGCGTTGGCGCAATGCGTGGAAAGAGATGGGGACTATGTCGAAAAGTGAATAGTGCATTATATAGAGGACAAATGTGAGTATAAGATACAAAAAGAATTTTGAAAATCGGTTAACAAGTAAGAAAGTTACATCCATGGAGACCTTATTTATCAATCGCCCATCGTACAGTAGAAATTGTTATGAAGTTCATTGTTTTTCTGTATTTTTAAACAAGGAAGTAATGAAAATAGGTCCAGACATAATTTGGAAGCTGTATTTTTATTTTAGCATTAGCAAATATTTTTAATGTCAGTAATTTTATTAATTTTTTACATCTAATCCTCCCCCCCCCCCCCACTCAAACTATTTCCATCTCTATATCCCCATACTAAAATATCTAAATTATCCTAGAAATTTAGACAAAAATCCTTTAAAGACTTAAATGTCGATTTTTAATACAGTATTTTTTACAAAAATTATTTAAATTTAATTGCAATTGAATTATCTATGAATATTAGTATTGTAGTATGTTTTCATGATTCAGAGGTTCACGCATGTACGAGGAGAGTTCAATAAGTAATGCAACACATTTTTTTTCTCGGCCAATTTTGGTTGAAAAAACTGGACATTTCTTGTGGAACATTTTCAAACATTTCCGCTTCGTCTCGTATAGTTTCCTTGACGTCTGATATGTGACAGCGCTATAGTGTCACGTGCAGGAATGGAGCGCAGTGAAAAAAGTATAATTTGCTTAACAGAGACAGCAATGTAGGCATATTAAATTTTGCATAAAGTTTTTATTGAACAGAACAATAATTATTACACTCTTAATTTTCAGAATAAAAATAAAAGAGCAAAGTTAGGCAAAAAGCCTGAAAGGGGAAAGTCCTCTATCACGAGGATTCAATCCCAGGAGCTCAAAGAAAAATGACTCCTTTACATTAATAGTCATAATTGGGAGAAACGGTCAATTACCGAAATACCGTGAAAGGTTTACTACCATTGACACGGCTACGAGACGAGAGAAATAAGCCCTCTCGTTCGATGACAACAAAAGAAAATGACACAACCAGTAGCACCGTAGTCGCTAACTGGTGAAAACAAAAACAAGAAGCTTTACTTCACATAAATGGGCACGTAAAGACTCTTGACAAAACGCAGGCTGCAACGAGAATCCTAGCTTTCCATAAATTCCTTCACAATTGTGGCAAAGACGCGCCGAGGGGCAGGAAAGGCCAGCTCAAGCTGAACCTTCGAATGCGGTACAGGACACCTAGTCTGTCAGAAACATAGGAAGTCAGCCCCCACGGGGCAATTACGGTCCAAAGCTCGTCCTCCTGGGCTGAGGTTCCACCTTCCACGTGGGCGGCGTCGTCCGTCAAAGGTACAGGGAGGTTGGTCGCCACCACCAAATTTCCTAGGACGAATGGACTCGGGACAGCATACAGTTGCCAGTCGATTCCGTGACGAAACTCCTTTATTAACAGAGGTAGACGAGCCGTCTTCTCCGTCGAATCTCGATAACGGGCCCGCCGTTCAGTTCTCCGTCCACAGCGTTCTCCCTGGAGAGCGACGTGGTTTTCCTCGACGAAAGCTCGCGCTGGCTGCCCGAACTTGTCTGAAGACACTGAAGATAAAGAAATAGGCACACTCACATTAGTGTTGCGCGCAGGCTGCTGCCACTCGCCTCTCTTCAAGGGCTTCGACGACTCCCGCCGACTGCTGCCGTTTACGCACGTATCTTTTCTCCAGTTCGTTCTCGAAACCTCACTCACTGGCTTCGTTTGCCAAAAGCACATGGAGCTCTCCTTCGAACACCAAGTTCTTCTCCTGTTCCCTCGCGGAACCTCTGTTCGAGCTCCTCTTCCGTCGGCTGGCTCCCTCACTCTCCTTGAATCACTTTCCGCGTGCGCCCGCCTCTCAAAGGTTAAGGTCAAAAACTCTCACCAGTGAGAAGAGTTAGCGCTTGGTCGGTCAGAAATCCCAGTGAGAAATTTGTGACGTCATTTTAACGCGGTTTAGAAACGCCAGTTAGTGCTGCTATGCCTAACCGGTTAGTCTCACCGTCCTCACCGAGAAAAAGACGGTTAGCCCAGTGAGAAATTACGTCATCATTCTCTCACAGAGACAAATGAAAGTAAGAGACTGGCAGTGACCTCCCCTCTAGTGGTGCCTTCGCGCCGCCATATCGGGATTGGCAAGAAACAGCTGATCGCCGTAGGCAATGCATGTGAATCAATCGCAAACATTTATTTTTTCTAATATCTACCTAAGATATCTCGATGAATTTATTATGGAACCACCAGAAAAACTTGCTCTATTAAACAAAAAAATAATCATTCAAATCGGCCCATCTGATAAAAAGTTATTTGATGATAAATAAAGTTATTTTTAAACATAAATTAAAAAAAAATAGTTTAAATGAAAAAGGAGGAAGATATTATATTATACAATTAACTAGGAAAATTCTCCTCTATAAATTATAATTTTAAAGTAAATAAAATAAAATATACAGATTACATCAAATTACCTTTGATATGGAGTATAATAATAACTCACTGGACCATATTAAGGTTACTTTCTCTTGTCTCTCTTCTTATTTCGATCTGTATCTGTTTTGTTTTTTTTTGTTTTTTTTTATAATTTATATTAAAAAGCAATTAATTTACGAAAATTCTCCTTTATAAATTCCTTTATTTAAGGTAAATAAAATAAAATATACATATCAACAATAATTTGGATTATAATTAATGAACTGTATATTTTATTTTATTTACTTTAAAATTATAATTTATAAATGAGAATTTTCGTAAATTAATTGCTTTTTAATAAAAATATAAAGAAAAAAAGCAAAAAACAGATACAGATCGAAATGAGAACAGACAAGCGAAAGTAACCTCCCCCCCCCCTTTTAAAATAACCCTCATTGTTGTTCTGGCGCGAATCTATTGTTTCATAATTTATGAAAGAAAAAACATGCCTGTCAGTTGTTGTGCATAAAATTGCACAAATCGTTTTTTAAAAGGATTCAATATTTCATTTCACAAGTAATCATGTGTATTAATAATATGTTAATAGTTTATTACAATATGTGGATTAATAAACTGATTATTATCAGCGCCAACTGAAAGTAATTACTTTCACTTGTCTCTTGTCCAATTATTTTATTCAACTGAGAATTATTTCTTCCTTTTTTTGTTTAAAAAAAATTGAGTACCTTTTAAAAATATTTTAGGTTACCAGATTTTCTTTTAATTAAAAACTTTAAAATCAATTAGCTAAAATTTGATAAATTATGCTAGGTTTGTTTATCAATAGTAAGAAATACTTTTAAATATCTTCCCAGTTTAAATGTTCTGACTTTATCAACATTCCATTATTGTCAGATAAACAAAAATTCAAATGACATTTTTTTTATTTTCTTAAAATAATTTTGTGACACAGCTTGTTAAATTTTTTAAAGTATAAACATCTAATTGATATTTCAATAAAGATAAGTATTGTGATAAACATTTTTATTGTGATGAATGCATTAAAAAAACAACTGTCACTCAATAAATGAGCACCAAGCTCGTATAACCAGGTATAATATTTGCACAATAGATTTCCAAAGGATGACATTCTTCGTAAAAAGTGGATACATCTTATTAGGCGTAAGAATTGGAAGCCAAACTCTTATTCTTCAGTTTTCTTCATCTATGCTTTCACTTGTCTCTGGCTAAGCCTTCATTATTACAATAACGATAGGAGTTGCGAGTTGTACGCGCTCTTTTAAAAATTCGTAAGGCATTGAACCAGCTATTAAAAGTCATTAAAAGTATACGTTATCGTTAGTTAATGCAATAAAGTTTTTTTTAAAAAATCAGAAAACAGGTTATGCTTACTAATACCTCTTGAAGTCATCTACAAAAACAGCTGAAATAACATTGAGAACATACGCCACCTTACGTTTCTGCCATTCCCATAATGGAGATCGCTGCACTTCCGGTGGCACCAGTAGCGCTCAGCAAAATGAATAGGGCACTGCCAGTCTCTTACTTTCATTTGTCTCTGTTCTCTCACCGGTGAGAGTTTTTGACCTTAGCCAAAGTTCGCGCGCCCACGCAGATTCAAACTTCTTCCGCTTCCCCTTTTTCGGTCCCGCCATCTGTTGACCGTACGACGCTGCACATCATCTCTCTCACTAATAATAATTAAGTTAATATGCTTATTATCTATAGATGACGCCTGCAGCCGAGTTTCCCAAGCAGACGCGTTTGTATGATGATCGCGACCGCGCTCGTGCTTGTTCACTATACTTTGTGACATATAGTGAGCTGTTAAAGTGGCGTCTACAATGGAGGTGCGTTCCAAACAACGGTCAGTGATTGAGTTTGTTTTGGCGGAAAACCAGGGCATCTCAGATATTCATAAGCGCTTGCAGAATATCTACGGTGATCTGGCAGTGGACAAAAGCACGGTGAGTCGTTGGGCAAAGCGTGTGTCATCATCGCCGCAAGGTCAAGCAAAACTGTCTGATCTCCCGCGAGCTGGCCGGCCGTGCACAGCTCTGACTCCTGCAATGTCGGAACATGCGAACTTGAAGAAATATGCACTAAATGTAGAAACTGGAAGAAATATCCATTTCAGAGTACATTTCAAGAATCCTGTTGTTTTTTACAAGATTCGTCATTCTTTTTATAGCTAAACTCAAACGTACTTCCGAGTTCTATCTGTAACTCCGCGTAATCAATTATGCCATATACAGTTTTATTATTTTGATGTGCCGAAATAATTAACAGCATTTATATAAAATCGGCGACGGTGGATGTTGTCACAACAAAAAAAAAATCTAACAATGCGTTATCTAACCATGAGTTATTTTCCGATTATACAATCGGATGGGTTCGCTTCTAATTTTCCATAAAAACATGGACGCTTACTAATATATTTAATTGAATATCCATAAGAATTGCATAAAAATGATAAGTTCTTGCATAGGAACAAATACTTCAATGAATTGATAATAGATGGTGCCACGGGTAAGAAGGGAACCGGTTCCAGAGCCGGTGTAACAGGGCAGAATAACCCCCCCGTGTAAATCGACCCCGGGGTCAATCTGCACTAGTGTGTTTTAACCCCCTTACTTCTGGATTGGCGTCGTGCCAATCCCCTCTAAACTACCCACCACCCCCGTCGGCTACTTGACCAAATACGCATAGATAATGAAAGTGGTGGGGGTTGATAATAGGAAAAATTTGCGAGGATCAGAGTTTTATATACTTTAGCACAAAAAGCTTTTGATACTTAAGTGATAAAATTTAAATTAGTAATTGAACTGAGAAATTGTAAAAAAAAAAAATTCGCCTTTTGATTAAATATATGAAATTAGTAAAATCGTATTTTCATTGTTTGAACAAAAACGCATGATTTTAGGATTTGTTTTTTAAATAATGAGCGATGATTTTAAAGTAGGCTATTGATATTCGTATTAAAATGATATGCGCGTTTTATATATTAAAATATGAAACCTTTTACCGGATAAATTTATGATTAAATTTGGTGCACATTTTTTTTAAAATTTTAATTAAGCAAGAGCCATAAACTCCTGATTAATTCGTTAATTAGACATTATTAGAAATTATTATACAATCAAAAAAAAACTTTGAAATGGATATTTCAGGATTAATGGATGATACTGTAGAAAGTGTTATAATTTCATTCGGTGGAGAAGAAGATTCAAATGACGAAGAAAGTGATGATGAAGAATAAGTTTTTAAATTATTTAAATTTTGTTATATATTATGATTTTGGTTGTTAAAATTTCATTTGTATATTTTGTAGATTTTATCTGTAAATTATTTTATTTTTGTATGTACTTTTTCTATAATTTATTTACATTTTTGAATACATTTTACTTGTAATTTTTTATATCTTCTAACATAGTCATTACGTTTTAATTCTCTTAACCTTGTGATGGTGAGAATGAACCCTATAGCTACTTCTTCATTTTTAGAAAATTATTAATATCTCAAAAAAGGCTTGACCACTTGACATAAAATATACGTCAAGGCACAATTTAAGGTACTTTTCATGTATGTATTATTTATAATTTTTATTCGGTTCTCCTATTTGCCATTTCGGATGAGTTGGCTGCAAAGAAAAAAATATGCTGGTCACTTACAAAAAATATCTAAGGCCCGCCGCAAATACACTTCGTCGCGGCGACATGGGTCGCGCCATGTGCACTGCGCATGCGTCGGCGTCGCTCCTTGTCGCCCGAGCGTGACCTCGTTTTTGCTCTTGGTCGCCGGCGACGGAAAAAACTGATTTTTAGGCGACGTCACCTCTATTGAGCTGAATTCAATTGGAAGCGACAAGCGACCAGCGACAACATTGTCGATAGCCAATCAAAACATCTAATTCCTCCATAGGGGAAACCAGTGAAAAAATACAGTGGATGACAGAGAAATGATAGATATTGTTAAGAATAATTATGCAGAAACTGGATATGAAACATTTTGACACTCCATTGTTCCATTTTGCCATTATTATAATTGATGACACTCCACTATTATTATTATTATTATCATTATCATTATTATTATTATTATTATTATTATTATTATTATTATTATTCGTGTTAAATTTCAGTTTATTTCTTACCTAAAAAATAATTTTTATTTCGAAACAGTTAAATAATTATTAAGTACTTTTATATTTAAGTAATTTTGTAGTGTTGTTTTAATATTTTTTATGATAAGGAAATTCTAAATATTCCTTGATTTTATGTTAATTTTTTGTTAATATTTCATAACCAGTGATGTTTTAAACATTATATGATATAACTGATATTATAGTCAATAATAGTTATTAAATAAAAATGAAAAATAAATAATAATTAACAAAATAATTAATAAATAATAAATAAAATCAAAATAAAACTAGAAATATAAAATAAAATAAAAAGCTGACGTTTCGGATAGAGACCATCCTTTATCAAAGCAAAAAGGTTAATTCTCTAAAAGCAATTAAAATATTAGAGAATTATCCTGAAGTCTCAGGTTTTTTGTATCTCGTCCTTTTCTCTTATAAATATCCGTTCATATTATTATGAACAAATAAATTCATGTAATAGTATATATGATTCATCTTAAATTAGCCTGA
>JAHWFO010090898.1:2231454-2280039 GCA_023313115.1 Rhysida immarginata
TTTACATGGACGCATGAACGCATGCGATACTGCGATACTGCGTCGAATCGCACGTCGCATGAAGTTCGAGGGGTTCAAACTTTTTACCGCTGCGTTACTGCGATTCAGGCCCCTTTCCAAACAAATGTACTTCAACATATATATCTCACATGTTTCGATGGTATCTGGCTATAAGAATCTCGTATTAATCTATTTCTTATAAAATGAATCAGAAATAATAAAAAAAATTTCATTATAATGAACAGCCAATCATTATTTGTATCATTCAATTTTTTTTTCTTAATGTTCATTTATTTTATCTTTATTTGCATTTTTGTTCTTATTTTCTATTTTCATGTTTTTTGATGAAAGGCAATATAATTTTCGGTATATTTTTTTAATGTTATCTTCTGTTTCAAATACTTTATTTTCGTTTTTGAAGCATCTCTTTCTTATTAATCATAAATTTATTATTTGTTTCTGGTTGTTCCATCGTTTTGGAAATAAGGGATCGATTTTCCCACTTTTTTAATTGTTTGGAAAATTTAAATCTCTTTAGATTTAATATCGTTGGGGAAAAATTATTACATTTCATTAATTTGATTTTAATTTTAATTCCAATCCCGAAACACACAATTAAATTATAAACCAAAATTCCTAATATACAACAAAAATTACAGAAAATGTTTTTGTACATAGTAAGCTTTATGTAATTTTTTACTGTATTTAAGAAGTTTTGGTTTGTGACTTCTGTTTTGTATATTGCGTTTGGATAAATATAAAATTAATTTTTTTTTTAATATTTTCCCTTTTTTCGACGAATTTTTAAAGTTTTTACAAATTGGTTACATACAGTTTTACAAGAATTTCATACATTTCTAAATAGATTTAATACAATTTTTATTAATAAAATTCAAACATCAAGTAATAATATTTGAAAAAATGGTAGGAAAATTCTGCGACCCGGATTCGTATCAGGAACTACGAGTTAATACATAATAGATTTAATACTCTTTTAATAGAATTTAATACCATTTTAAATGAATTACCAGTGAAATACCCCCTCAGTACAGAAATACGGAAAAATGATTTTTTTTTTATTAATACTATATTGTATATTTTAGTTTAACTATACAGTGTTTAACTGTTACTCTTTATGTTACATTTTATTTGTTAACAATTTGTTTATGTTACAATTTTGTTTTCTGTAATTTAATTAAAATAATAAAAAATAAACTATCAGTGAATTTACTAAAACAAGATTTCAATAAAAATGTTTTTTCTTACTTAATTTTGGTAATTAAACTCCATTTACACTGAAATAAAACATATGTTATATTTATTTAAAATTGTATTAAATCTATTTGAAAGCACATTAAATTCATTTTAAAAAGTATTAAATTCATTTAAAATTGTATTAAATCTATTTAGAAATGTATGAAATTCACGAAAAACTGTAATTTATTGTTTTGAAGTAACCATGTTATCACACTCATTTATTTTTCTTATTCATTTTAATTTTATATATTTGCGAAAATAATGGTTATTTTATAAGAAACAGATTGATACATTCTTGATTTCTGTAAGGAGCCATGAAAATAAAGAAGGGAATCATGTATTAAACAACAGACATCGAGGACTCCACTTTATTTGCTGTGCTCTTTGCAGAAATAGCACCCCCCCTCCCCTGTCGGTCCAGTGGAAGCACCGACACTGCTATATATATATATATATGAATTTCTTTAGAGATTGTCAGTTCAATCACATCAAGGAGCTTTATATCAATATATATGGACAGTCTAGTGATATATTTTTTCTAGATGGCTAAAAACTTCATTAAAAAAGGCACGAAGAAACATCGTCGCTGATGCTTCGCTAAACAAGACGCCATGTTGCTTCGAGAACTTTTCAACCCATGAGCACTTGCGCAATGAGAATCGGAGCGAACGCATACGGTGTGTGTAAACCGGAGCCTCCATTTTAAAGACGCAGCGTTTCATCGCGCCAACGCACATCGGCTAATCGGACAACGCACCATCGCAGTATCGCATGCGAACGTGCGTCCATGTAAACCACCCTTAAGAAGGGAAACTTAAGTAGCTGGAGGGGGAAGTGGTAGTACAAATAAAATATTGTTTCAGCAGTGAAATAACGTAAAATACATATTAGAAGAAAATACGTAATGCATAAAGAAATGATGGATTTCCACGTTGTAATATCTACTTTTGCGTATTGCGTATACTTTATTTTTATTCAAATATTTCCGTTGATCAAATCATGCACTTTTTTCTTTTACTCATTTCTTTTTCCGCACATAAATTGCAGTTTAATTAAAATTATGCAACTTAATTAAAAAAAAAATGTGCGCCAAATTTAATCATAAATTTATCCGGTAAAAGGTTTCATATTTTAATATAAAAAACGCGTATATCATTTTAATACGAATATCAATAGTCTACTTTAAAATCATCGCTCATTATTTAAAAAACAAATCGTAAAATCTTGCGTTTTTGTTCAAACAATGAAAATAAAATTTTACTAATTTCATATATTTAATCAAAAGGCGAATTTTATTTTTTTTACAATTTCTCAGATCAATTACTAATTTAAATTTTATCACTTAAGTATCAAAAGCTTTTTGTGCTAAAGTATAGAAAACTCTTCAAATTTTAGAAGATCCTCGCAAATTTTTCCTATTATCAACCCCCATCACTTTCATTATCTATGCGTATTTGGTCAAGTAGCCGACGGGGGTGGTGGGTAGTTTAGAGGGGGTTGGCACGACGTCAATCTGGAAGTAAGGGGGTAAAAACACACTAGTGCAGATTGACCCCGGGGTCGATTTACACGGGGGGTTATTCTGCCCTGTTACACCGGGTTACTCGATTCTCAGAGATCAGGAATCGATCTTACCCGATTTCTTCGCTAGCACATCCCTAATTTTAACAGCTCACTATAGCGCTGTCACCTATCGGACGTCAAGGAAACTATACGAGATGAAGTGGAAATGTTCGAAAATGTTCCACAAGAAATGTTCAGTTTTTTCAACCAAAATTGGCTGAGAAAAAAATGTATTGCATTACTTATTGAACTCCCCTCGTAAAATCTAAACAGAAATCATCCACTGATTTATGGTTGTAGTGTTCACTACAGATATAGTGACATTCAGCACAAGAATACCACAGAATTTGATTCCAAGTTATTTTAGGAACATGGTCAGGAGTTTTTGATCATAAGTGCTTCAGTTTTTTAAGATGATAATTTAGCTCTTTTTTTAAAATTGTTTATTACATTTTTCATCCTTTTTCGTTATTTTTAATTAAAAAAATTCTTAATAATAAAATAACCTAACTTGCAAATAATAAAATATACTTTGTGGTAGAAGCTTGTCTGCATGATCCTGGCAACTAGTGATCCGGAAATTGGCCAAATTATTCACAAGTAACTCAAACAAATCACTTAAAATTTCAACTCTTTGGAACAAATAGGCCGTGTTCGTAAACTGAGCCAAAATAAACTACGCTCACTAAGCTCTGGAGCGCTCTCGAAGAGCAAGATTTTTACGAACGTTGGGATATTGGAGGTGGGGAATTTACGAACGCATTTGGAGCGAGCGTCCTCTAAGCACTCATTGAGCGCTCAATTTACGAACATGGCCGTACTCAATTACTTTCTCAATTCTCAGTAATAAATGGAAAACACTATCGTTTGGATAAAAGTCTCCTTTATCCTTTAACTGTGTTAAAATAGAATTTCCATTAATATTTATAGGTTTATTTATTGCTAATGATTGAATGCATTCAACATAGGCCTAATCCGTGAATGCTTTAATTTTCTTCAGAACAAATCCGTTGATATCGTACGTCGATTTTCAAAAATTCCGAACCTTTTTTTCAAAAATTCCACTGAGTCGGACCTTTTTTCAAAAATTCCACTGAGTCGGACCTTTTTACAGAAATTCCACTGAATCGGACCTTTTTCCATAATGGGTTGATCGTTGCCCCCCCCCCCCCCCTGGCTACGGGCCTGCCTTCATCTGTTCTTGATATCATATATACGGATCCGTTGATTCCACAGATTCTTGAGTACTTGTTTGGTACCCAATCTGGGGCACGTTTCTCGTCAATCCGTCGCGTTGGAAAATGAGAGGAAGTGAAGTAAAATTTGACGTCATTGGCTTTGTTACGGCGCGACTTCTAAAAACACGCTTTCTCATCCAGGTTGCGTTGGAACATGACCTACTTTATTATTAGTAATAATAAAGTAGGTCATGGTTGGAAAAATGAGAGCCAGCGCGTCGGAAACGAGAAAAGCGCTTTGAATCCATGAGCAATCAACATGGTGGACGGTTGCTGCTTCGTTTTTCTTGAGGAAGAAGGCCTTCGGGAAGTAAGCAATGGGATCCTTTTTCGGTGTGAATGATGCAGAATTCATTAGAAGAAAACTGCTATTGAATTTATTTCCATAATCAAACAAAGGCGTCAGCGATTGTTTGATCTTCGGCGTGGCTCGTCGCTACCGGAGTCCTTGGCGGCAAACGATCCACTTTTCTCTGCAGGGCAATTATTACTTCCACCGGAGTCTTTGGCGGACAGGAAAGGGTTTCATGAAGTGGTAAGTGTAGATTGAATTGTTATTTATATTCTTTATTCTATGCACATATATTTTTAAGGAGGAACGTATATAGTCTGAGTATATAACGTTTAGAAAGGTTAGGTGAAATTGTTAAACCTTTTATAAAATTTATATTTGATTTTGAAGCTGCTTGAAAAGTAAAATCCCCTTATGCATTGTTAAATTACTCAGCTTTCATATACCCCTTTCTATATGCCCCCTACTATTTTATTTATATTTTAAGAGTCCCATCTGACTAGCAGCAGTGATGCATGCAGATATGCATGTTTCTGGGTCCTAGGAAATTTAAACAAGACAGAAATACATTCAACAAATGCTAGATAATTAGATGATGAAACTTTTAATAGCATAAGCCACAAATCTCAAATATAGAAAGTAGCTTATAGTTAGAGAACATTTATGACAGACTCAGAAAATTAACAATGATGATTTTTATTCATTAACCCATGTTTTCTTCTCCCTTTGTTTAAATGAATGATGACAAAATTCAGCTACTGACACGAATAATTTGTATATATGTAATATTTAATTCCTTTTTTTTTCAGTAGCAAACAACTTCTGAGTAGCTGCTATCAATCTGCTTATACTATCTTGGCTTGAACTGTTATCTTGGGAGGACACCAGTCACCTATCAAAGCTAATTACTACTAAAGCACACGCTAAACTGAAGCTTGGTATAGTGCCTTCAATTTTCCAAAATTTACCTATCAATATCTGAGATGTTTCAACTTCAAGATTATGTGAGGAAAGAAAATTTGGATTAAGCTCTCAACACATGCTTAATGAGAGTCCTCAAGAAATATCAAGAAGAGAATGATTTATCTCTGCATAGCTTAGGAGATAACTAACAATTCAAATGTTAAGATTGCAGTTACAGGCCAAGGCAGTTATAGGTTGTCTTTGGATGGAGAAAAATTGAAATGTTAAATATTCACTCCAATAATCCTTGCTCCAGTCTCAGTTGAGTGATCCTCAGAATTTCAATAAATGTATGTGAAGTTTCAGAACAAAAAATTCCCTTAAATTGCTTAAAAACTGAAAAAAAATCATTTGACAAAGTACTCTTATAGGATGTTGAAATTCTAATAACGAGGATTCAAATAAAGTGCTTCTGTTTATAATGAAAAACGGAATTAATTTGTTGTAGGATTTTTCAATTGAAGATCATACTTAAATGCAGTTTTTAACAAAAATTGAATTTTTAAGAAGAATTTTAGATTTATATTAAATTTTTAACTAGAGTGGCAATACAGTTTTCTTAGCAGCTTTGTTTTATATTCATTCAGTACATGTTGCTTTGCATAAAACTGATTATGTGTTTACTATATCCATGTTGCTTGTGAAGTTAATTAGCAAGTTTGATCTAAATGCTTTTACTGTAGATGTGTCACGGAATTTTAATTATTCCGATGGCATAAGAGATCGTCTGCGCTCCAGAGTGTTCGTGAATTCAGAACTAAAACGAAAGGAGCATCGGACGCGTCACCAGGAGCATCATCTCGCAGCAGCCAATGGGAGGGAAGCGAGCCTCTCGTCTGCGAGCTCATGGAAAAAACGTCGTCGGAAGTTGAGAAGGGATTTGGCGGCTACCGAGGGAAGTCAACTGCAAAAGAAGCTCCTGACTGAGTGCGACGGCGAGCGGGGACTTTACATGGTTTTGCCAGAGCCTGAGAAAACGGCCCGTTCCTGTGCGTCGACTACGGAGGCGGCGAGCGCCGCGTCGTTGGAGTCTTGGCCGTGCCGGGAAGCATCTCCGGCGGAGATTGTTCACGTAACAAAGTGCGTGCCTTCGCTAGATAGCCGAGGGGAATCCACGATATTCTGCGCAGTACCGAAGGAGCTAAGTTTCACCGCCGTTTACGGCCTTTACTCGCTGGTGAGTGTGTCTTTTTCCATTTGGTTCACCGCCGACTTCACCCGCAACGTTTTCCCTGAAATAAGTCGCCGAATGTTGCAACCTAATTCACGAGTGTGTTGCTCTTGGCCCGGAGGCGTGGCGGCGTATTTTCGGAGTGACCTAGGTTTCGTGTACTTGCGGCCTTAGTTAATTTATGTGTGTTTTCATATCGCATAGTGAAGCTTTCCATTATATTTAAGCCACGCAGCCTAAATTTCCTATCTAGTGCCATTAGTTTTCTTTGAAGTTATCACTAATGTATTCTTTGTATTTAATGGTTACCGCAGGAATCTTTTGTGACGTCGTGTAGTTTTGGAAACGGAAAGCTTGTGTTAAAGACGCACAACTAATGTAGAAACCGTTCACATAGATAATTCCTTAAATATAAGACTTTAATTGGACTGGGAACTTTTGTTAAATGTGACTCTCTAATTTACCCTGCATTTGTCAATTTAATGTATTGCACTTGATTGGACAATGAACTTTATTTGTGCGCCGTTGTGAGTCTATTGTCAGCGCTTATGCGGAAATAGCAGTGAAGTGCTACCCTATTTTTATATGCTAACCGTACTTGAATTATTTTACAATATGTGCATTTGTTCTTAAAGTGTATTTACTGTATTATCATATTGTGTTTAGTTATCGTTAACGGGTTGATTTGACCGTGGCGATATTATCTTTAAGCTCGTCCCAGTTAAGGTGCTAACGATAAGTTTCCCTTATCTATTGTGAGATTTACTATAAGATATATATATATAAAGCTTGTGATGTTATTACATGATGAATTTTGAGTAAACACTACTTTTGCTTTAATATTATTTACTTGGCAATTAACTATTTGAAGACATTTATTATCTCTAGTTTTGTGTTCGTTGGTTAATTCTTATGCACAGCTTTGTAGATGTTTGATTGTTTTATGCTTCAAGAATTTAGCTTTTAGATTTTGAAGATATATCTATCTAATTTAAGTGAACCTAGATACTTGTGCTTGGCTGGCATACTTAATAGTTAAGCTTGGATATTATTCCATTTTGAAGTGTGTTTTGTTTTCTTTAATCCTACTTATTGGTTGTGAGGTTCCGGCTTGGATTCTTCACGTAGTTGACCATTTTGTTTTATTTTAATAAACTTTATTATTTACTTTCATTCAATTTTTGTGTGCTGTTGCATGTTATTATAACTTCCACTGCGTTGCTCCTACATTCAACTTTAATACATGTGACAAGATGCTATGCTACAGATATCTAAAGGTTAAAAAACACTATTTGAAAGATAATGAACTGATTTTAAATATTTCTCTTTAATGAAATAAACATTCAGACCTATTTATAATACAAAGGAGACTCAATATGTAGTCTTCTCAGAAATGAAACTTTTACTATTACTGAAACTCTTTAAGTGTTAATGGTTTCAAGCATGTTTTTAAAGTATCATACAATACAGGATTATATCCACATTAAATTTAATTAGTATTCTGTCATTATATGTAATTAAGGAAGTTGAAAAACTTGAGTTTGCAGGTCATCGTTAATATCTGATAGTAATGTTGTTAACAGGAAAGCTTGTGAGGTATAATATATTGTAGGAATTTTATAGCCATATCCAGTGAATAAGATAAGGAAACTCTTTCTTCAAATTTTAACGTTTTTGATCTCACTGTTACTGGTAATTTCAAATCTCTAGATTATAAGTATAAAAATAGATTCTTTATTGAAATATGTCAAATTATTGACTCAAAAGGTCTTTGTATGTTTCTTCTATTTCTAAGCTAGTATCTTGAAGGTATTTGATGAAAGGAATAGTGTTGTTCCAAATGTTTGGCTTTTAATTATTCATCATTGTTGTTGTTGGATATGAAGAAAGATTTAACAACCTTTATGGAAAACATATTGGAATAGATAGCATGCTTCAACAAGATTTCATGAGAAGAATGTGCATCATTAAAAGAATTGGAGACAAAATGTATCTGTTCATCAAGTATTAAATTTTCACATTTTTCACTCTCTTATTCAGAATTTAAATGCATTTTAGCTCTTGATACTATCCATATATTATTGATTTAAGGAGTTTAAATGATTAATTTAAATTTAAATGAGTTTAGTCTCCTATTTAATGGGGAAAATCGTAAAATTAATAAAAACAAAAAAATTAATAATAAATAAAGTCACCAATCTTGAAAAACGATGAAGGAACGAAGGTTGACGAAGCGAGGAATGTCGAACGACCGCCGTCGTTATCTCCAGCTTCCGACGTGGAGGACCCTCCACCACATTTCGCCCCTGAAGCAGAGGATCCATCCGTTCCTGCTGTAACGATCTCTCCTATTTCTCCGGTGGAGGCACCCGTCCAGTCGGATCTGTCACTGCCAACGCAACCTGCCCCTGCGCCCCCTCAACAGGAGTTACGCAGATCCCAGAGACTAAAAGATAAGGCAGAGAGGCGTCGAGCTGTACTCTGCCATCCCAACCTGACCGACTCCGCATTCAAGGAGGTATCTTTGATGACCCCTATGTCATATGAACAGGCACTCACTTCCCCTCAACTTAATCCCTAAGCCGCTAAATACGAAGATACTAAAAACGAAATGGATATACCGTATTAAATATAATCCGGACGGGTCGGTGTCGAGATTTAAAGCCAGGTTGGTCGCAGTTGGATCGCGCAGACGTATGGAACTGAATATGAACTTACGTTTTCTCCTGTAATTCGGATGGAGTCGTTAAGATTACTGTTTGCCATAGCGGCCAATAAGGGCTTGTCGTTGCACCAATACGATGTTAAATGCATGCACCGATAGATCACACGATATATGTGATGCCAGGTAAGGGATTGACACAACGCTCAGACGAAGTATGCAAACTCCGAAAATCACTATGGTTTAAAGCAGAGTGGGAGGTGCTGGTATATGAAATTATGTCAGCTCCTTTTCCGCTTAGAGTTCACCTCGTCCCGAGCGGATGATAGTTTTTTTCTTTTATAACAGCAGCGGTTGTTTTATACTCCTTGCTGTGTACGTAGATGACATCGTGGCTGCTAGGAATGATGTTTCCGTCTTGAAGTCAATAATGGATAGTATACGGCAGGAAGTCGATCTGGTGGATCTGGGACCCGTACATCACCTTTTAGGCATGCGTGTGAGCCGGGAAGGCAATGCCATCAAATTATCCCAGGCTCACTACATCCAGCAAGTCCTGCACGACTATCAATTGCAAGACATTAGACCTAAAACCGTTCTTCTCAGTCCGCATGTGACTCTGGACGAAGTGTCGGACTCGCAACCAGCTGATTCCACGACTTATCAGTCTCTTCTCGGGTCACTTATGTATGTTATGACGTGCACTCGCCCGGATATAGCTTTCGCTATCACACGATTGTCGTCATATGCCAGGTCCCCAACTCTTTTGCATATGACGGCGCTAAAGGGAGTCGCTGCTTACCTAGCTCACACCCGTGACGCATCGCTCACCTTTGTTCCGTCAACAGGTTCGTTGTGTGCATTTGCCGATGCAAGTTGGTGTGTTACCCCACAGAGCAAAGTTTACTCTGGTATCCTCTAAAATTGGGAGAAAATACCATCTTCTGTTGCTCTAAGAAGCAGCATCTCGTGGCCTTAAGCAGCTGTGAAGCAGAAATTATAGCTATATCCGAGTGCGTAAAATCATTTCGGTGGTTATGGGATTTAATCATCCAAATAGGACAGGGGGAATATATCTCTTTTCCTCACGACCATATACACCGATTCAACTCCTGCCATCGCGTGTCTGAGTGCACTGGAATCTAGGAGTAGAACGAGGCACATTCTGAGATTGCATAATTACATCTCACGCGAAATCAATCTCTAGAATGTGATCCTCGCCTACTGCCCATCCTCAGACATGCCTGCAGACGTGTTGACAAAACCTTTACCTTCCCTCGCTCTGTATAAAATTTGGGATCAATTGTCATTAAGTAAGCGGGATGATAAACCCCAGTGAGACTTATTTTTTTTTGAAATAAATCTGTATATATGTATGGCCGTCCATTCTTTTCGTTTTAACTGCAAAAATTTGTTATTTGAAGTTGTTAGGCGGGATGAGAGGGGTTCTTAACGCCGAATATCTTTTTTTATTTTGATGCATTCATCAACTTCACGTTTTCTTTTGCTCTTAACGAGAAGAAAGGTTACGGTACACATTTTTCTATTTTGTACTAGTAAATAAGTCATAGTACCTAACTAGTTTTGATAAGGATATGTATTTTTTACACTACTGAGCTCAAATGTAAAATGTATTTTTTTGTTTGGCATGCCGATAATCTTATAATTCATATTCATTAATTAAGTGTGCGCACACAATTCATATTTCACACCATTCATATTTTTGTTACACTATCTAATTGCTTGTTCACTTTACTTAACATAATTTTTATGTTATATATGTCTCTTAAGTTTTTTTTAGGTCCAGTCAATAAGTTTTTTTTACAGCTCTATGCTCACGGACACGTTTATTTATCCTGCACTCGAGTAAAATTACAGGGGGTTTGTTCGGGAAAATTGGGAGTAATATTTTTATGTCTGATACTGGGTTTATTATTTTATGTTTTAATAAATATATATGTTTAATTCAGTTATATAAATTGAAGTCTAGATTTCTTGCTAATATGTAGACTGATTGTTGCAATCCATATTTTTTATTATTGTTGTCGATAAATTTACTTTTTATGTCTGCGTGTGATGTGGCAAATGCGTTCTTTCCAATGACTCCGAATTCTATTGTTAACAGCGGCAAAAAGTGAAGCAAATTGAGCCATGACAGTTCTGGGCAGGAGTCAGCCGTGGAGTAATTAGCTGTCTGGCTGCTTTGTTTTTGAAAGTTTCGGGCCCGAGGAATAATTAATTCAAAACCATTCCTCAAAGGTGTTCTGCGTACAATTCTACAAACAGACACGAAAAAGGATCAGGAATCATTTTCCACAAGCATAAATCCAAAATACGTAACTAAAAAGAAAATACATAACTGAAAGACGATCGAAACGAAATTGAAATTGAAACCATGATCGAAAAATTGTTTATAATTATAATAAAATTCTTCAAATACAAAGTAAACGAAAAGATAAACTTATCAGTCTGTGATCGGCGTGTGAAAGATTTATTAATCAGTTACTCTCATGTTTAGCCATGTATTTTGCGTCATCTTCACTCACTTTCGGCCATGACAGTTCTGGGCATGGAGCTTCCCAATTTGCTTCAAATTACAACAATTGATTCGGAGTCTATCTTTAATATACGTCATTGGTTCTTTTCCTCGCGGCTAATTTCCTCGACTGCAGGAAGTTATGCCGTCCAATTGCTGGCAAGTTATAATTTTTTATTTTTTTGCTTACAGCTTTTAATCTTATTCACCTCTTGCTCTTCTTCCATCCTACACACCTCCTGTGCAGCATGGCCGCTGATCAACCTCCCTGCCAGTGGAATATGTATATATATATATTGTTAATTAATCTCCTGCTAGCTCATCCTCCTTCTGAAGAAATATTGCTGTTTCTTTATGGCATCTTTGTTTTCATGCATAGTTCAGATTGACATCTTCCTCGATCAGTTCCTAGATTGATATTGCTATGAAAGCCTTTTTTGATTAATGCAATGCAGCAAGATGTTCTATTTAACGAATCAAAGTCTGAGTAAGTTTTCTTTTTTTCTTCAGCAGGAGTGATGACCGAGATGTTTTTTTTGTCCCACTGAGCAAGTTGAACGCGCTGTGATTTTTTTGCACAAGGTTCTTTTTTTGTCCCTTAATTTATTCTTTACCTTCTTTTAACTTTGAATTTTTGTAAATTGATTGTTTCTTTTACCTGCCTTTTTGCTGCCACAAAAATTTGTATGTTTGTTATTTGACAATTAATAAAATGTCACATGAACCAAACCACGTTCAATTTTTTAATTAATCCTCTGAACATATTCACTTCCATATGTCTGCGACGATCCGATCACAACCAACCTGGCTTTGAGTCTTGACATCGACCCATCTGAATTTTATTTAATGCGATATATCCATTTGTTTTTAATATCTTCGTGTTGGGAGGCTTGGGGACTAAATCCCAGACTTGATGGGAAGAGTGAGCAAGTCCAATTTAGATGAAAAATAATAGGGTCCAG
Source organism: Rhysida immarginata (assembly GCA_023313115.1). Taxonomy (NCBI): domain Eukaryota; kingdom Metazoa; phylum Arthropoda; class Chilopoda; order Scolopendromorpha; family Scolopendridae; genus Rhysida; species Rhysida immarginata. The sequence goes on from JAHWFO010090898.1 coordinate 2,244,099, forward strand.
TTGTAGCAATATTGAAAAGGATTTATTAAAGCTCCTATGCGTTTCGGTGTTACACCATCGTCAGGGAATTGAACAAGTAATACACAAAATAGAACTGCGATAGTAACATATGGAACATATTCAGCCAATCAGGAGACGTAGTGGTATTGCTTCCCGAATGGCTGGTACAGAAGGTGATAGCTTAATGACTGGCATATTATCAAGAGCAGATTAAGAAAAGTAATGAAAATATAATACTATTACAACGAAAGATTTTATATAAATAAACCATTAAATAAAAATGTAAATAAAACGTAAAATGAGTGATACAATCAATCAAGGCGACATGGGTCCATCAGGGCAACCCTGGACCACCCCCGCAAGAAAAGGGAAGAAAAAAAAGAAAAGGAAAGGATCCAACCCCCTTCTCTCCACCCTCCCGCTCCTCTCTCTGTCCTCACCCATGACATTACTGCCACACAGAAAGCCACAAGGAGACCAGCGAAAAAACGATTATATGGTTATTCTAGTCCATAGTGGAGGGGAAGGGGTCAACTCTTCCCATCACAAGGATGGCACCAAGCCGTCCAGATGGCCCACCGTCAATCAGATTGATTTTAAGTAATTTATATTTAGGACTCTGTCAATCAGGAGCCTGGATGGATGTTGCCTGCCGATCGACTGTTATATTCCTTGCTGGATTGTATAAGATCAGGGAGTAATGTACCTTGCTGGCTTTCTGTGTGGCAGTAATATCATGGGTGAGGATAGAGAGAGGAGCGGGAGGGTGGAGAGAGGGGGGTTGAATCCTTTTCTTTTCTTTTTCTTCCCCCCTTTTCTTGCGGGGGTGGTCCAGGGTTGCCCTGATGGACCCGTGTCGCCTTGATTGATTGTATCACTCATTTTACGTTTTATTTACATTTTTATTTAATGATTTATTTATATATAATCCTTTGTTGTAATAGTATTATATTTTCATTGCTTTTCTTAATCTGCTCTTGAAAATATGCCAGTCATTAAGCTATCACCTTCTGTACCAGCCATTCGGGAAGCAATACCACTACGTCTCCTGGTTGGCTGAATATGTTCCATATGTTACTAATGCAGTTCTATTCTGTGTATTACTTGTTCAATTCCCTGATGATGGTGTAACACCGAAACGCATAGGAGCTTTAATAAATCCTTTTCAATATTGCTACAACTGGACCCTATTATTTTTCATCTCATTCTAAGCAATATTAGACCCAACATGGATAAGTCCAATTTACTCTTCATAGCTTCTTCCCATTGGTGACGTTGAGGGCAAGAGAGTGCCTGTTCATACGACCTAGGGATCATCAACGATGCCTACTCGAGTGCAAATTCGGTTAGGTTGGGATGGCAGAATATAGCTCGATGCCTCTCGAGGAGGTCTGGAAGATCTGACTTTAGAATCAACAATCGAAGAGTGAAGTGTACAATTGTTAGGATGGGACGAAAGCAGCGCTTTCACAAATCTCATCCAACCAGAATAAACTCCAAATGAAATACACTGAGGTAGCCAAGAAGCCTAATCAACCCAAGCGGTCTTTCATTATATACAAAAAAGAAAATAAGATTGACGATTGTCAGAAACAAAATTCAAACGAAATAAAAAACACACGGAGAAAGAAGATTATCACATCTTCCAGTAGTCCGGGAAAGAGACGTTGCTAATATCTTCAAAATTGACGTCAAGAACGTGCCTCGGTTTACGATACTTCGTATGCCAGTTCCTATTCAATGAGCTCTTCAGTATTCCATTCACAAGTTTATTGTCGTGAGACTTCATCTTCTGTATCATAATCAAAAGAAGATCCTGTATAAACTTTCTGATATGGACCATGTTTAAATCCATTTGGATGGATTGGCTTTTCACCGTCCTTCTGTCCAGCTGAACAGTGGTCCTCAGGGTAACATTCTGGAATGACTGTAGTTCACTCCATCTTTTTTTACAGATAGTCGCCCACGCAGGCATGCCATAGAGGAGTATGGTCCGGATAATCGATTTGTACAGAAGTAGCTTGTTGTCAATGTTGAGGGCGCTGTTGCGACCCATGAGAGCTATGATACTGTACTTAGCCCTCTTCGCTTTGTCCAGAGCATAGGACATATGCCGGTTCCATGAGTCTTGAGACAATGATAACTCCCAGATACTTATAGTTGTCCACCCAGTCCAGTTTCTTATTGAACAGAACAAGAGAATCTGTGGGACGCTTGAGCTTCCTATTGAGGTACAAAGCCTTGCACTTTCCGACATTAAGGTTCAACTTCCAGCAGGTAAACCAGTCTTCGAACTGCTTCAAGGCGCACTGCAGCCGAGTGATAACGTGAGCCAGCTGGTGTGCCCATGTCATAATGGCAGTATCATCCGCATAAAAATAACGAACGGATATTTATAAGAAGAAAGGACGAGACACAAAAACCCGCATAAAAATACAGATTACAATTATTGGGTTTCGGGAAATCATGTACAAAGTAAATAAATAGCACAGGCCCGAGGACAGAACCCTGAGGGACACAGGCGTTTACAACAAGATTTTCTCCAACTTTGGCTTGATAGGATCTGCCGTCAAGAAAGGATTTCACCAACAAAATCAAATCGGCAGGGAACCCGTCTCTGATCATTTTGTAGACAAGGCCCTCATGCCACACCTGGTCAGAAGCTTTACTGACATCGAGAAATACCACCCCACAGTACCTGAAGAGGTTCAGGGGGGTGCTCAGGTGTTCAACGAGCCTCCATATCTGCATCAGACAAGAGTGGGCAGCACGAAAGCCAAACTGCTCTTCCCGAAAAAGGTCATTTGCTAGACAGTGATCTTGGAATCTGACGAGAATTGTTTTCTCCAACACTTTGGACATCGAGGGTAGCATGCTAATAGGTCGGTAACTCGCCAGAATTGCAGGATTTTGCCCATGCTTGTGGATATTCAACACAATGGATTGCTTCCAAGCCACAGGGAAAGAAGAAAATTTCCAGCAGACGTCAATGGTATTAGTGAGATAGTCAATAAAGTTCTTCGGGAGATTTATAAGGGCGTTATTACTCACCTTGTCTCTACCTGGAGCCTTCTTCTTTTTCAGTTTATTTATGATGGTGGCGACCTCTCCAGCCTCGATGCTGTTCTTCGTTAAATGCTGTGGGACTTCATCAAAGTTGACAATACTTTCTTCCACACGCTGAGACATGATTTGGCTCTCGGGCTCATCGTTGGTAGGAGTAACAAACTGCATTTCCAGTGAATCTGCAATGACTTGGGCCTTGTCCTGATCAGTTTGCACATAGTCACCTTGTGGTGTACGGAGTGGAGGAAGCATAACATTCTTCTTCTTCTGTAAAGCTTTAACCATACTCCAAATGGAATTGTCGCGAGCCGACAAGCTTTTGAGTTTTTCATTCCATCTAGCGTCGCGAAGCTCTTTTATCTCCTCTTGAACTCTTCGCACTAACCTGTTGTACTTGGTTTTGAGCCAAGGTTCACGATAGCGTTGCCATAGTCTACGGGTTCTGTTTCTTTCAGCAATTTGGCGTTGGATTCCAGGAGTGAGTTGGATTCGATGAGAAGGTTTATTCTCTGATGGATACTTACTAGCTTCTATGGCACTGTTAATACTTCTGGTGATGTCATCAACAAGTTGATCGATGTCCTCTGTACAGTAAGCAACGTCGGGATGGTAGCCATAGTCCTTAAGAATATCTTTGTAGAGCTTCCAGTCTTGATGATGTACGAGTTCCTCTCGGAAATTTATGTCAACATTGTCAAGGTTCAACACCACAGGCTTGTGGTCAGAAGATAGGTTATCAATCGTGAAGACATTGTACGGTTTGAAGAAACCCTTCAAGAGCGAGATGTCCAAAACGTCATATTAGGGGAGTGGTCGCAGAAGTAGGTGTCCTCCACAGGTCCAGCAGCGATGATATCATCTGTACCTTGTATGTACCTATAGCGAATCATGCCGTTGTAATTCTGCGTTCTGGAGTTCCAGCTTGGGTGTTTGGCATTTAGGTCACCAGCCAGGACGACTGGAGTGTCACCACTGAAGAGTTCATCAAGCTCGCAAATGTCTAGATAATGTTTAGGTGAATTGTAGAGCGCCACGAACTTCACTTCACCACAGGAGACGTCATTGATAATGATGGAGGCCGATTCCATACCTGCATAAGACTTGGATACTAATACTTGTGTTGTTGAATTCCCTTCTTAATGATGATCGCAGCGCCCCCAGACGCACATCTTGCAGCATTTGAAGCCATTCGAACCTTACGGTACACACAATAGCCAGGTAGCTTGAAGTCTTGGCTTGGTTAGAGGTGAGTTTCACAGAGGAAAGCAACGTCGATTTCTTGCTTTATCATAAAGTTGCGAAACTCGATACGCTTTCGGGGAATGCCCCTAGTGTTCCATATCACGCACCGAAGTTCACCTTTGTTGATTACAGTATAACGTTGTGCAGCCATACTAAAATTAGTTGGTCGTAAGGAGCCCACTCAACTGTGGGTAACTTTTGCCTAGATTAGAAAACAGATGAAAGATACGTCCTAATTGTTTATACATACCTGGTAGGTCGTTGATGTTGAGGCCTTTATTTTCTTACGTAGACACAGCGGCAGCATAGGATTTGCCTGCTGTCACTTTAGAACTAGACATCCTTTGATCCTGGGGGTATTTTGGACATTTCATTTAGCTTGATGTGTGCTGTCTACCACATCTGATGCACTTTGGGGGGTCTTGTCCTTTGATCTTGGGGCAATCTCTTGACTGGTGCCCCTCAGCACATTTATTACAACGAGGATCTTCCGTGCAGCCCATATATACATGTCCGAAGCGCAGGCAGTTGTAACACTGTAGTGGCTTCTTGTTCTCTCGAAAGGCCTCCACTGAAGCTGCCAGTGGTCCAATCCGTGTTATGTTTTTCAATGACTGGTTGTGTTCGGTGTTCGGGAGTAGAACCAAAACCATTGGCATATCAATGAATCCTTTGGCTTTCCTCAATCGAACAACTTTTTCCGGTTAGTACTTGGCTGTTTCTTGGAAGTCATCGAGGTCATACGTAACATCCACATTACGAATTACGTATTTCAAGACCTTCTCCGACTTCAGTTGATGCTGAATTTTTAAAATATTATCAGACTTAATTCCAGAGACTAACCTGTTGTTTGTTTCTTCATCTTCACATTTAACCTTGATGGTTTCAGCTCTGCCCATATGAAAGGTGATCTTTTCCACAGGAACATGCTTCTCGAGCTCAGTTAAAATCGTCTTAAACGGGACGCCATGAGTCCGCATGATAATTGGCGGTACATACCTCTTCGTGATCCTATGGTCTTTATTAGCCGAGTGACCTTGTACATTCTTCGTTTACTCTGGAGACGGTCTTTCGGTTATCGACCCTCGTGCCTTTTCTGAATTTTTTATTAGCAACACCAATCCAGGGACTGCTATCCACTTCTTCATCGGTTCCATCGAAGTGACTTCTCTTATAGCCACCATTTGTCGAGCAGTCATTATTTTCAATTATATCCATAGACTCTAAACTTTTAGCACAGACAATATTATTATAAACATTACTTACCTTGCTGTTATCAACAGGTGCATCTTCCTTGGAGTTACCTGCCTTCGGAGTCCCGGAGCATTTCCCAAAGGCTTCCTTCAGTTCGCTTATCTTTTCAATGACATCTCTACGCGAGTCCTTGATTTCCTTGTTGATACCTTCGAACTTCTCTTCAAAACTTAGGGATTCGACTTTTTTTCCAGTGCCCTTACTTAGCATTTATTTCATCCCGGAGTGCTTCTAATATTTTGTTGAACACTAGGTCAAAAGCAGCAAACCTAGCATCCAAGCAGGCATCTTGGTAGGCCTTTTCGCAGGACACAGTTTTACCATCTGCCACTAGCAATGGCACATTAGCTGACTCCAACGTGGTTAATTTGGACTAAGCCATCATAATCCTAAAATATAATTGTATAGAACCAGGGGGGAGAAACCTCGCAGCTACGTGTGTGCTAAAGAAGCTGTCCGAAGAAGGACGCACCTAGCTTTAAAGAAAAAAGAAAACAAGTCAGGTTTGCGAGAAAGTTAATTCTGCGCCAGGGACCCACTCATGAATGATTAGAATAATAATAGATGATATGAAAAGTCCTTAGCTAGGTTTGCGAGGAAATTAATCCCAACGCCAGGGACCCAGAAGGATAATGAGCGTCTTGATGTACTGGTTTACGGGAATATTAATTCCAACGCCAGGGACCAGCACATAAGACGTAACAGAAGGTGAATATCGCCCTGAAAAGGACGCACCGTGAAATGAGAGTAATGAAATCATACCTGAAAAGAGAGTAGAGGTGATACCTTGAAGAGCTAGTCCTGTGTCCTGTCCTCCATGATTTGATGCCATAGGATGGGAGATGATGGGAGATGACTTTAGAATGAAAAACGCTGGGTTAGTAATGAAGGGAAAACCAATCAAAAAATTGGTCAACCAAATCAAAGTTAACGATTGGGTAGTTTGGAAGCCCATTTAATTAGTAATGATTCCTTTATTGGCCCCATATCCGCGTTTAATAGCCGTTCTTTATGTGCACTGTGAATGGATAAGCATTCGAAAGCGTCCAACAGGTATTTTTTATTTAACGATTTTATCAATTTAACATTTTGTAAAGAAAAATCATGGCCGGTTTCTATTGAATGTTTTGCTATTGACGATTGACCCCTTCTTCCGTAGTTTCTGTGTCTAAGATGTTCCTTAAATCGTGTCTCTATATTCCGAAAAGTTTGCCCCAAATAAAACATCGGGCAACTTGAGCAGGTTGCTTTGTAAATTCCTGACTTCTGTAGTGGTGGGATTCCGTCCTTTGGGTTTTGTAGAAAATTCTTGATCTGATTTGGATTGCTAAAAGACAGGGATAAATTAAAAGCTTTAAGAACCGAATTTAAACCTTTAATGTAAAACTTATTGTATGGTAACGAGATCGTTTTTCCAATTTCTTTGTTTCTGCTGAAGGTGGTAGTATTTTCCATAAACTTCTTGATTCTTCTCTTTCTGAGTAAATTTTCGATGATGCTTTTGCTATAGCCGTTCAACTCTGCTATGTTTTTAATTAGTGTGATCTCTTTTTAGAAAATCAAATTGCTTAAAGGTAAATTTAATGCTCTATCAATCATGGTAACAAAAGTTGATTCCTTTTGATTCCATGGGTGACTAGAATCGTTAGTAATATAATTTAACTTATTAGTCGGTTTTCTGTAAACTTCGAAAGATAATGAGTTCTGATCTCATAAATCAAAATATCTAAAAAGGGAAGCTTAAAAATAGATAGCTGAATGATGAATGCAGGGCATTTGAAAAGCGCTTCCAGATTTACCAAGTTGTATTATTTCAACTTAATCTTTGTTGTGGTTAAAGAGTATTTATTTATCATTAAGTTTAACATATCTACTATCCACATATTCTTCACTATTTCTTTAATAGAAGGGTGAGCTTGCACAGAAAGTCTCAAAGCAGTATAGGTTGACAGCAAGCCAGCCACCATATGGTCAATAAGTATTTTGTCATCTAACTGCAACATTATGACACCCGCCTCTGGGCAAAGTTGCAAAGCACATGCAACATAGGCATTTGTGTCATCCGATTCACTAAAATGCAGAGCCTAGAGATGATGCATGATCTCAGCCAGCTTCACTAAATCCGATCTGGCAAAGCGGCAATGAATAGCTTCCCATAGGGTAAATCGGTTACCATCCTGGAGCATTTCGACTATATCATCGCTAACCATGCTCAACTGGTAATGCTGCAAGGGTGCCCACTCTAAACGAACAGTCTACTTGTCTGGTTCAGAAGTCGGTAAAGGAATTTTATTTTTAACGTATTTGTCCAGACCTTTTGTCTCAAGAAATGTCAGTATACAATATTTCCATTGGTTGTAGCTGACGCTCATAGGCTTGGGAATATTTCGACCCTTGTCAAAGTAAGACCCTTGCCATGCTTAATGATGTGTTATACAAACCAAAACCATGCTCTGCTACCAGTGTTCAGAGGATTAAAAAATGAAACATGGCTTGGATAAAATAACATATTTGTTAATTACGATTTAGTAGAGTAAATACGCATTTGTGGTAGCAATGGCAGGTAAATGAGGTACAAGGAGCAAGGAAATAAATAAATTATTCAAACTTGAATAGCATATAAAATATGGCTACAAATGCAAAAGTCTACAGAAGTTTACATAAACGTGCAAACGTGTATACAGGGTGTAAACGGACGACGTTTCACAAATTTAAGGATATGTAGAGGATGAAACTCTGAGCAAAAAAGTCTAGTCGCGTTTCTCGGTCTGTGGCTCCGTTAAAAAGTTATAGCGCTAAGTTAAAAATTGCTGAGCATCTGTTCCGGAAGTGACGTCAATGGCAATGGGTTTGGACATCAAACAATTAAGTTCGTCAACAAGTTTAATTGTATCAAAGGTCACAAGACCGGTCGTCCAGGTTAACACTGGTACCCCTTTGTTTTTTTTGTTTCGTTTTTTTTCCTTTTTTTTCCTTTCGTAGTTCATCACGAAGGTGAGATTTAAGTAAGTCTTTTGGTAACACAATTATCTACCATTTGTCGTTAATAGGTTCGTACATCGCTATTGGCAAACTTATCCAAGAACCGTGAGGCGAGAAAGTGTGGTCAAAAAGCATCGTTGGTTCACAAAAGGGCATCTGTGAGTGGGGGGGGGGGGGGCTCAGTCAACCAATTCATTTATACCGGGAACGGGATGGGACATGTTAGTAGAAGGAGGGGCCCACCCACTACCCATAAAGAAGAAATGGCAAAGAGTTATTCTCTGCAGATAATAAAGACGATATTAACATTTAAGATTAACGAAGGCACTTTGAGGGTAAAGTCCCTTACAACACAGTTTCTCCAAAATGTTCCTACTTGAAGAAGATTCGCCTTCAGTATGGACCGAGGAATATCATTTCTCGATTCCCTTGAGGTAAGAGGTTATCTGTTTTTTTTTGTTTTTTTTTTCCTTTTTTTTATAGTCAATATGTTGTCATCTAATATGTTTATTTTTCATTTCTTATCGGCTAGGTTTTCCTCCTCTTTCATGCGTTTGTAGGGCTAACCGTTTAGGTAAACAGTTTAAGTAAGTATTCTTTCTTTGTCATTTTTTTTCCTTTCTATTTTTCTTCTAGCTTATCATTGTCGGGGAATAAAGCAGGTCTTTCTTTTCGGTAATCTTTCTTTTCCTTAAAGTTAATTGTTCGATCAGCAAAGACGGGGCTCCCAGAAAGGAATAGGAAATTCTAGCTTACTCCCTCCTTCTTCATAAATCTCCAGGGCCTCTGATACCGACGACTCGGTATTCCCAAAATTACACCGTCTTTTTCTTTCTTTCGTGGAAACACAATCAGGATACTTTATTTCCCTTCAATTGGGCGTATAGATTAACATCATGATTCTCAATTCATGGGAAAAATAACAAGAATACATAGAGTACGAAAAGTCTACTTATCTTTAGGTTTCTTGTTTCCTTGATCACGGAGAAACTCCGACTTCTTTTACAATCAGGTCAACAGTCGTCGGCGGTGTTCCAGCCTTAGGAGGAGAAAAGTGGTAAACTTCTACCACTACTATTGAAGAACAATCGTCCCAAACAAACCTCCTTGGCTCCGCTGTCGGGTTGATTCCACTCGTCAATGGCATGCATGGTGAATTTAATTTATCATCTCTTTCCATAACGTGGCAGACAGCCTGCCCCTTCCTTTTTCTCCAAACTTTAATGGCCGCCTTTCATTCCAATTTTTTTTTTTTTACAACCACTTTCGAGTTTTTTCTGTTTACATTTTTCCAATAATTATCCTAGGTTAAAACTCTCAACAAAAGCTTCATATCAGATACATTGTTGACAGGTCCAAAATGCATCAGAAGATCAAGGACGACGATAATAGGTTTAAAATTATATTTTTTTCAGTCTTGTCAAAAACACAACGAAAAGAAAAAAAATTCAAAAACAATTATAACGGATCATCCGTTAAATCCCCCTTCTTGAAAAGAAGGAGAGGAAAAAAAAAGTAAGGGAAGATAAATTTCAGTAAATAAATAAATCACTTCTACTGACATCACTCAGTTTTCTTTTGTGCTTCTCTATCCATGGTTGCCACCAATTTTATGTCTTTGAAGGACGCTAGGATTGTATCTCTTTGTTGTTTATATTGGTTAGGCATTAATTCCAGAACATTCTTTGACTTCATGGCCTTAATCAGATACGGCCCTTGAAACAATGGTTCTAGCTTGATCACTGATGGTAATTTTCCAGGAATCGTCCTTTTCTGTAACCACACAAATTTTCCCACCTCGAACTGTTCATTTCGCGGGTTTAGTCGTGTCGTTTTGCGTTTAATTTCTTCTGATTTTTGGTCGTATATCTTCTCTACAATACGGGCATTGGGATTCTTACGTCTTGTCCGTCTTCGCTTTCCCAGACTTCTGAGGGAGATATTCTTGATACGTAATTGGGAGGAGATGAAGCGCATCCACACACTCTTTCAACACTCTGTCCCATTGTCTCACATTGGATTCGATCAATCTGAGTCGGAGCTTTTCCAATATGGCTTGTACATATCATTTCGCGGGATTGGTTCTGGGGTTGTAACTGATTGAATGATACTCTTTTATATTCTTGCAGCCAAGGAACTTCCGGTAACTTTGTTTTTGAAAGTAAGATGCATTGTCCGAAAGAATTGCGGTCGGTTTTCCAAGAATATTCATTGTTTGTCTCAACGCGTCAATTACTTCTCGTTGGTTAATAATTGGCTATGCTTTGGCCTCTGCTCATCCACTAAATGTATCTACTATGATGGTAACAAAACGATTGTGGTCGTGCGAACGAATTAGTAGTCCTAAAACGTCTATGGCCCAAAACTCCAACGGATGGGACGGTTGGCGGGTGTATTCTAGGTAGGTCCGCTGTAGGTGTTTGGTTTACACCGTTGGCAAGTTGAACAGGCTTTCACGTAGGAATATATGCTGTTTTTCATTTTAGGCCAATAAAACCACTTACTCGTGAGGATGTGTAGTGCCTTCACTCCCGGATGTATCAATTTACTCCCGTCATGCCACCTCTGCAACCTATGTTTTCAATCGTTTCGTGGGACGGCTATGTGGTTCGTTTTGCTTCGTTGTCGCTTCAGGATACCTTCATGCACTATCCATACTTTTGATGATTTTCCGTTTAATTCATGAATTTTACCACGAAACCACAAATCTCGCTTTTGGTTTTTCTTTCAAGATTCCGGTGGATCTTCTAGGACTAAACATACCGTACGAGATAACGCATCGGGGATATGATTGAGCTTTCCCTGTTGATGTACAATCTCATAGTCAAAAGCTTGGAGGCATAAATTCCAACAGGCGACCTTCCCGTGGTGGTCTTGGAAGTTGTGCATCCACTTTAATGACTGTGCGTCGCAGTAGATGTAAAACCTTGCGCCATCAATGTAGGGATGGTAGGTTTCAACATCATGTAAAACTGCTAAACATTCCCATTAGATGGCACTATAGTGGGTGTCGGCGTCGGTAAGAGATCTCCTGGTGTAGGTGATGATCCAGCGTACACCTTCATGGACTTGGGTGAGCATCGCGCCGACCACTCGCTTCGATACATCTGCGTGGAGTTCGAATGGTAAATTGAAATTGGGCTGGACAAGAATAGGTGGAGAGATCAAAAGTTGTTTGATTTCAAAAAAAGCCCGTTCACAATCCCCGGACCATTCCCATTTGATTCCCTTTTGGGTGAGGCGTCTCAGAGACCAGTTGATATCGCTTAATAACAGTATGAAAGAGTGGTAATATTGAATCATACTGACGTATCGGCGGACCTCTTCAACGTTCGATGGTCTTGGATATTCTTGTATGGGGTCGTAATCCCTCTTTGTCGACTTGGTATCTCAGAAACTCAACTCAGTGGCGAAAGAAAGCTGACTTCTTAAAATTCACCTTTAAATTGAACTTGATTAGATGAAGGAATACGGAGCGTTTCATAGCGTGTGTCCCAATTGGGGCTAGCTATAATAATATCGTCTATATATGAAAAGTTTCGGGTTCTACGGAGGGATCAAGTACTTGACCCATTAGTGATTGGAACGCTTATGCGGCATTCTTTATGGCGAATGGCATTACCCGATAGCAAAAAGTACCCATCCTGGGTACCATGAATGCCGTCTTTTCGCGAGAATCTGGGATTAATTCCACTTGCCGATATGTGCAGCATAGGTCTAAGGTGGAAAAAACCCTCGCCTTGCTTAATTTCCGTAGGATGATATCGGTGGACAAGGGGAAATAGCTCATAGGTTTTGTTAGCTGATTTAATTTCCTAGCATCTAACATGAAGCAAGGTTACTTCATTTTGTCCTTATGTACCAGGAAATACGAAAGGGACCATGGTGACACGCATCGTTGCACCACTCCCTGGCATTCCATTTCCCTTACTATCTTCTGGATTTGTTGGAGCTTGACTGGTGAATAGTAATACGGTCGGATCTATAAGGGTTGTTCCTTCCCCGTATCAATGAGGTGTTGTTACCCTGGAAATCTTTCCATTATCGATGCCATCTTGGATTCCATTTCAGTCAATAAGCTGGTCATCAAATCGTTTCGAGTTTCTATTACCGACGATACCATGGTATTTTCGACGGATACAATGTCTTTTAGATTCAGGGCAGTCCCCCATTGTCGTAGCAGGACTAGTCCGACGATGTAATCACAAGCTAGTCCGGGCATTATCCACCATTGCCAATAAGTCGTTTTACATTTAAATTCATTTATAGCATCTATGCGTAAAAACAAAAGAGTTTAATTTTCCCGATCGGCCATTGGCCATCGTCACGGTTTTGGGGGTCATGGGGAACGTCACTTTATCATCCATGAATTTCGCTCTACCTTCACTTATTAGCGACACACCGGCTCTGGTATCAACCAAAGGTCTTAGTCGTAGACCCTGAGCATCAAAGTCTAAGAACCACATCCCAGTCGGGGGTGTAGGATTGCATGCATATATACTAATGTAAGCAGTGCAAATTTAAAAAAGGAAGAATTTAAAATAGGAATCTCAAACGAACTAAAAAAAAGGAAGAACCTCGTGCGCATACTGAGAGCTCAGTGGGACAAATCGTTTTTTGTTTATCCACTCCTGCTGAAAAAGAGGACATTCACTTGGCAAACGTAAAAAACATCTCATAGATTTACATAGTGGTAAGTTTTTGGTAGCGAATGAAACAAGAAATAGTCGAGGGAAGATGCCAAAATTAGCGTGAATGGGACGTGAAATAAGCACGCCATGGATCCTAAAGTTTTATTTCAGCAGGAAGATAAACTTGTGGAGATCATCCTTATAACGACCCACTGGCGGAGAGAACGATCAGGCTCCACAGCTGCACAGGAGATGTCGAGTGGAGGAGAGGTGCAAGAGGTGTGAGACTGTAAAGAAAAAAAAAAAAAATTATAATTTGCTAACAATTAAACGGCATAACTTCCTGCGTTCGAGGAACTTAGCTGCAAGGGAAAGAACATCAACAACATAGTTGCCATATTAATAACCTAACCACATGCAAATCGTAAAAGTAAACTTTGCGACAACAATAATTAACTAAATTACAACAATCAATATATACAACGAAAATTGTGTGTAGGTGGAAAATTGTAGAGATATACTGGCTCTAGAGGTTATGTGTAGAATTGAGGTGGTATTTGAGGAAGGTGTGGAGAAGTTGAAGTTGAAATCACCTGTAATTATAATTTTGTAAGGGGATAGGCAAAGGTCATGGTGCAGAAAAAAGTGGTAAAAACGGGAAGCTGACCTGAGGGTGGACAGTAGATGGTGATTATGTAGAATCTATTTATTTTATTTGATTTATTTTATTTATTTATTGATTGATTGTAATCCAATACATCCATCCAGGGCCTGTATGGCCTGAGGACAACGAGTTGGGTCCTTGGATGGACCTGGATTAACTACTGCTGTAAGATGGTCGCAGCAGCCAGGGGGGTGAAGATGGTATCTCACTGATGGCCGCCCATCCAGTGACTAACCATGCCTGGTATTGCTTAACTTTCCAGAAATTGTGTGTTCAGTGGAAGCCCACCAGGCCACGGCCTCCCCCAAATGGAACTGTTAACTAGAATTGTTATTATTTCAAAATCTTCTGGTAAACAGTATATGTGGTATTAAGAATGTACTTGAGAGAATTGGAAATGTAAGTTGTTATGCCTCCGCTTTTTTTTCTGGGACAGTGGAGAGATACAAAAGAGAAATGGGTTAAAGGGGGATGTCCAGGGGGATTTTGTCCAAATTTCTGTTAGTGAGATGCAGTGAGGAGGGGAGTGGAGAAGGGGTAGAGGGACGAAGAAAAAGGGAGAGCTGGAGCGAAGACTGCGAATATTTAGAGTTAAAAGAAAGAATGAAAAAGGTGAAGAAAGGGAGGGGTAGTTATCTTGAGAAAACTTAAATTCAGAGAAGGTCATTAGGGAGAGGGGGCTGACATGTCCAAAGAAAAGGAAAGTGAACTTTGAGGTAGATTGTGGGCAAATTACCAGAAGAAAGGGGCATGGGGTGGGGGTTGTAAAAGGGGTGAAATTGACATAATGTAAAAAATAACAATGTAGAAATTAAATAAGGCGAGATCAAATGGTGTTGTTCAGATGATGAAGAAAAGTAAAGTTGGGAAAGGCAATGGCGTTTCCGGAGGAGTCTTTTGTGAAGATTTGGCCGCTGGATGTCCATACATTTTGGGGGCCAAGCTTAGTCTTGGCTGAGCATAATAATGAACGGATATATATTAAGAGAAGGACGAGACACAAGAACCCTGGAATACAATAAATAATAGATATTAATTAAAAATACAAATTAAATAAAAAATTGGAATGAGCATCAGATGCGAACAGAACCACATTGTTGGCATAGACGAGCGTCCGGATATTGATCGATGCCACAGGTAATTCATATCCTCGAACGTCTATGTAATATGTAAAGTGCGATTTAAATACTGAAGTGATGGCTACAAAAATACAAATTAAATACATCTCCGACAACAGCCCCTGACTATCTGTTTCACCAATTCATATTCATATCTCAACAACTTCACCTTCAAACCTTCAACACTTTCAGCAACCACCTACAGTACATCTATTCTCACCATCCACACAACAACATCCAATAACAAAACCTCACCCACCATTCACGATGTCCCGTCTTCCCCAACACTCTCCCCTATTAACCTAATTCTCACACCCACACCTTCACAAAACACTACAAGAATACCAGACACACTTTCACGTCCACTTTCTACTTCTGACACGTCTGCCAGACCACACACTTATAACACACGCAGCTCCACAAAATTACGATCAACACAAAACATATGACTAACAGCCACCCACCCTCCTGCTTATTTTCAGCTTCGTAAGCTTTGCGACAAATTCTGTACCTACCATGCTCACAAAATCACCTTTTCCCATTACTTTACTCTCGGCACAATCCCTAAAGGTTTGGTCTCTGCCCCCAGCATCCAATTAGGCCCCTTACCCTCTGCCACTCTGTCACAAGTTCATTCCACTGTGTATGACTCTACCCGTAACATCCTTCCTATCATAAGTAACCATTGCTCGAGCATCTGCACAAGCCTCTTTTAGGCCATCACCCAACACGACTCTCTCCCCTCTCTTATAATCCCCCAGATATTGACGCTCTTCATGCAAAAAACTTGATTTTCTTTATTCCAATAAGTGTAATAAATTTCAGAGAGACCGTATTTCCTTCCCTAATAAAACCGATTTTCTCTCTAATCCTTTATCCGCCTATTTTCTGAACTCCCTGTCTAAAAACGATCCACCTCCCTCCACCAGCTCCAGCTCTTCCACTCCTGGCACAACCGCGGTTATTAATCTTTTGACCACTAAACTTTCATCTCTCGAAATCAGAACCCTTTCTAAAGGCCTTTCCTTCTTCCCCACTCCTAATACCATTGACACTTTTGATATCATTTCCTCTGTCGATAACTTCAGCCGTGCCCTCAGATCCCGTCTATACTTCTGCATGAATCCTTCTAGTACTACTCCCGCTACCAGTTCAACTTTCCATATTCCCAACAACTGGACCCCTCCTCATGATATCAATCCTGAACTTGAAGTTTACATCAAGTCCATACAAAATGACATCCTCTCCATTACTAAAAATAATAAAACAACTCTTCCTAACTCACCAATAACGAATTTCTTTGTATCAAACCCTGATATAACAATTAAGCCCGCAGACAAAGGGGCGCTATTGTTATTATGAACACCTCTGACTACATTAACGTTACTAATAGACAACTCTCCGATATCACGTTCTACAAGAAACTAACCTCCGACCCTACTAACATTTTCAACACCGAACTTAAAACATCCTCTTTCGGCTTGAATCCTCCTCCCAAATCGATAAAAAAACCCGCCTCTTCCTCCTTCCTAAATTCAGTTCCCCCGGTCGTTCCTACCTTCTTCCCAAGATTCATAAACCTGGCAATCCCGGCCGTCCAATCATCTCTTGTAACAATACCCTCTGTGAGCCACTTTCTGCTTATGTCGACCACCACATACACCACATCCCACCCAGTCTTCCTTCCTATATCAAAGACACTAACGATTTTCTCTCCCATATCCAGCACCTTAACGACCCTAATTACGAATTTTAAGAACGTCTTCCTCTGCACACTTGATGTCTCTTCTCTCTACACTAACATTCCTCATGATGATGGAATTGAAGCTGTTCGCAACAGTCTCAAGGCTAACAAACCTTTTCAAATTCCTTTTACTGACACAATCTGCCTTCTCTTTAACACCATCCTAACCTCCAATTTCTTCACTTTTAACAATGATGATTATATCCAGTCCAGTGGCACTGCTATGAGTTCCAAAATGGCTCCTAACTGTGCCAACATTTTTATGGGGGAGGTGGAAACCAAACTGCTTTCCAGGTCTCCCCTGAAGCCGTTAGTCTGGCTACGGTATATTGACGATGTTTTCCTGATCTGGCCACATAGTGAAGACTCTCTCCTATCTTTTATAACCCACTCTAACTCCATCCATCCTCTATCAAGTGTTCTCACAATTATTCTATCACAACTGTTTCTTTTTTGGATGTCTCTATCTCTCTCACCAACAACAAATTGTCGTCTAATCTCTATAAGAAGCCCACTGACTGGCACCAGTACTTACACTCTGATAGCTGCCATCCACGCCATTGCAAGGATAACATCCCTTTAGGTCCGTTAACTCGCATCCATAGAATATGCACTAGTCAGTCTGACAAGGACTTCCATGCTAACGCCCTTACTCAGTCCCTTAAAGCAAGAAGCTAACCCAAATCTGTCATACGCGCTTCTATCTATAAGCATCGCAATTCCTGTTCTAACAACAATCCTAAATCTTCTCCAGCCATGGCCACACCTACGTTAGTTCTTCCTTATCATCCAACCCTCAATAGTATTAAAAATATCCTAAGGAAACATCAACATATAATTGACAACTCTCCTCTTCTCCATTCCCTTCTACCAGAACCACCTAAAGTTTCTTTTAAACGGACATCTAATTTTAAAGATATTCTGGTCCATGCTGCTATTACTAAACCACGCACTTCCACTAAGGGATGTTCTCCTTGCAATGAAAAACGTTGTGGCGTTTGCCATTTTCTTAACCCTGCTACCTCCATTTCCAGCAGTGCTTCCTCCTTTACTTTCAAAATTAACCAGAACCTGACCTGCACTTCTCACAATCTAATTTACCTGTTACGTTGCAAGGTATGCCAGAAACAGTATCTTGGTGAGACAGGCAATACTATACGTGCCAGATTTGCCGGACATAAATTCGACATCCTTAGCAATGCTGAGACCCCTGTTGCTAAACACTTTAATTCCCCTGGCCACTCTTTACAGGCCATCAGCCTTTATATTCTACGTAGTAACTTCCATAACAAAAAAGAAATAAAGCAATTCGAGTCTTTACTTATTTGGAAATTCAATTCCCTCACCCCTAATGGCATTAACCTTAGCAAAGGCACCATTCCCTCATTACCTTTCCCATGTCTCTCTCCAACTTCAGGTATTCCTTAATTTGTCGCAAGCCCTATGGGCCCTTTTCTTCTTTCTTTTTTCTTTTTTCTTTATCTTATCTTTTATTTCTTCTTTTCAATGTTCTTCAATGTTCTTTCATATTTTTCTACCTTTGACCCGATGCTCTTACATGTGGGACTATTTTACAGGGTGACTAGCGACCGGGAATTGTCAGAGAATTTTTTTTTAACGGGTAACAGTCAGGGAATCATAAAATCGAAAATTTTGAACAATGTCAATAATATTCTTTCATGACAGCCTTTTTTGTCTGCTGATAATCAGGAAAAATCAAGGAAAATTCAGGGAATTTTACGAAATCTTTTTGCTAGGCACCCTATCATTTTTAAACGTTTTTATAATTTCACTTTCATATGTATCATCCTATTGCATTTTCCCGCTGCCCCCTTATTATTTATTATTTGTCCATATATCAGATCATATCGCAGACTGGACGGAACCTAGGCTGAGGACGATCAGGACGATCAAAACGGACTAGCTCTTCAAGGTATCACTCCACTCTCTTTTCAGGTATCATTTCATTATTCTCATTTCATGGTGCGCCCTTTTCAGGGCGATATTCACCTTCTGTTACGTCTTATGTGCTGGTCCCTGGCATTGGAATTAATATTCCCGCAAACCAGTACGTCAAGACGCTCATTATCCTTCTGGGTCCCTGGCGTTGGGATTAATTTCCTCGCAAACCTAACTAAGGACATTTTCTCATATCATCTATTATTATTCTAATCATTCACGAGCGGGTCCCTGGCATAGAATTAATTTTCTTGTTCATTAGAAACCTGACTTGTTCTTTTTTCTTAGAGCTAGGTGCGTCCTTCTTAGGACGGCTTCTTTAGCACACACCTAGCTGCGAGGTTACTCCCCCCACCCCTGGTTCTATACATTTATATACGATGGCTTCGTCCAAATTAACCAAGCTGAAGTCGGCTAAAGAGCATTTGCTAGTAGCGGATGGTAAAACTGTCCTACGAAAAGGCCTACCGGGATGCCTGCTTGGATGCTAGGTTTGCTGTTTTTGACCTAGTGTTCAATGAAATGTTAGAAGCCCTCCGGGATGAAATAAACGCTAAGTATAGTGCACTGGAGGAAAAAGTCGAATCCCTACACAAAAGTTTTGAGGAGAAGTTCGAAGGTATCAATAAGGAAATTAAGGACTCTTGTAGAGATGTCATTGACAAGATAAGTGAACTTAAGGAAGCCTTTGGGAAATGCTCCGGGACTCCAAAGGCAAGTAACTCCATGGAAGATAATCCAGTTGATAACAGCAAGGTAAGCGATGTCTTAAAAACTATTTCCTCTTCTAATAGTATGGAGTCTATGGATATAATAGAAAATAATGACTGTTCGACAAACGGTGGCTGTAAGAGAAGTCACTCTGACGGAACTGATGAAGAAGTGGAAGACAGTCCCTGGATTGGTGTCACTAATAAAAAATTCAGAAAAGGCACGAGGGTCGATAACCTAAAGACCGTCTCCAGAGTAAACGACGAGGTCGTCAGCGCGACTAGAATGAGGAATCCAAAGAATGTACAAGGTCGCTCGGCTAATAAAGACCGTAGGATCATGAAGAGGTATGTACCGCCAATTATCGTCCGGACTCATGGCGTCCCGTTTAAGACAATTTTAACTGAGCTCGAGAAGCATGTTTCAGTCTAAAAGATTGCCGTTCATACAGGCAGAGCTGAAACCGTTAAGGTTAAATGTGAAGATGAAGAAACACACAACAGGTTAGTCTCTGGCATTAAATCTGATAATATTTTAAAAATACAGCATCATCAACTAAAGTCGGAGAAGGTCTTGAAATACGTAATTCGTAATGTGGATGTTACCTATGACCTTGATGATTTCCAAGAAGACTTAAAAAGAGCCAACTACTTCCCAGAAAAAGTTATTCGAATGAGGAAAGCCAAAGGATCCATTCATATGCCAATGGTTTTGGTTCTACTCCCGAACACTGAACACAACTAGTCATTGAAAAATATAACAAGTATTGGGCCGCTGGCAGTGTCAGTGCAGGCCTTTCGAGGGAACAAGAAGCCACTACAGTGTTACAACTGCCTGAGGTTCGGACACGTATCCATGGGCTGCACGGAAGATCCTCGTTGTAATAAATGTGCTGAGAGGCACCAGTCAAGAACTTCGGTGTGTGATATGGAACGCTAGGGGCATTCCCCGAAAGCGTATCGAGTTTCACACCTTTCTGATAAATCAAGAAATCGACGTGGCTTTCCTCTGTAAAACTCACCTCAAACCAAGCCAAGACTTCAAGCTACCTGGCTATTATGTGTACCGTAAGGATCGAATGGCTTCAAATGCTGCAAGATGTGCGTCTGGGGGCGCTGCGATCATCATTAAGAGGGGAATTCAACACCAAGAATTAGTATCCAAGTCTTATGCAGGTATGGAATCAGCCTCCATCATTATCAATGACGTCTCCTGTGGTGAAGTGAAGTTCGTAGCGCTCTACAATTCACCTAAGCATTATCTTGACATTTGCGAGCTTGATGAACCCTTCAGTGGTGACACCCCAGTCGTCCTGGCGGGTGACCTAAATGCCAAGCATCCAAGCTGGAACTCCAGAACGCAGAATTACAACGGCATGATTCTCTATAGGTACATACAAGGTAGAGATGATATCATCGCTGCTGGACCTGTGGAGGACACCTACTACTGTGACCACTCCCCTAGTAGTGATGTTTTGGACATCTCGCTCTTGAAGGGTTTCTTCAAACCGTACAATGTCTTCACGATTGATAACCTATCTTCTGACCACAAGCCTGTGGTGTTGAACCTTGACAATGTTGACATAAATTTCCGAGAGGAACTCGTACATCATCAAGACTGGAAGCTCTACAAAGATATTCTTAAGGACTATGGCTACCATCCCGACGTTGCTTACTGTACAGAGGACATCGATCAACTTGTTGATGACATCACCAGATGTATTAACAGTGCCATAGAAGCTAGTAAGTATCCAACAAAGAATAAACCTTCTCATCGAATCCAACTCACTCCTGGAATCCAACGCCTAATTGCTGAAAGAAACAGGACCCGTAGACTATGGCAACGCTATCGTGAACCTTGGCTCAAAACCAAGTACAACAGGTTAGTGCGAAGAGTTCAAGAAGAGATAAAAGAGCTTCGCGACGCTAGATGGAATGAAAAACTCAAAAGCTTGTCGGCTCGCGACAATTCCATTTGGAGTATGGTTAGAGCTTTACAGAAAAAGAAGAATGTTATGCTTCCTCCACTCCGTACACCACAAGGTGACTATGTGCAAACTGATCAGGACAAGGCCCAGGTCATTGCAGATTCACTGGAAATGCAGTTTGTTACTCCTACCAATGATAAGCCTGAGAGCCAAATCATGTCTCAGCGTGTGGAAGAAGGTATATTCAACTTTGATGAAGTCCCGCAGCATTTTACGAAGTACAACATCGAGGCTGGAGAGATCGCCAACATCATAAGTAAACTGAAAAAGAAGAAGGCTCCAGGAAAAGACAAGGTGAGTAATAACGCCCTTATGAATCTCCCAAAGAACTTTATTGACTTTCTCACCAATATCATTAGCGACTGCTGGAAATTTTCTTACTTCCCTGTGGCTTGGAAGAAATCTATTGTGTTGAGTATCCCAAAGCAGGGGCAAAATCCTGCAATTCCCGCGAGCTACCGACCTATTAGCTTGCTACCCTCGATGTCCAAGGTGTTGGAGAGAACAATCCTCGTCAGATTCCAAGATCACTGTCTATCAAATGACCTTTTACGGGAACAGCAGTTTGGCTTTCGTGCTGCCCACTCTTGTCCGATGCAGATATGGAGGCTCGTTGAAGACCTGAGCACCCCTCTGAACCTATCCAGGTACTGTGGGGTGGTATTTCTCGATGTAAGTAAGGCTTTTGACCAAGTGTGGCATGGGGGCCTTGTCTACAAAATGATCAGAGACGGGTTTCCTGCTGATTTGATTTTGATGGTGAAATCCTTTCTTGACGGCAGATCCTATCAAGCCAAAGTTGGAGAAAATCTTTCCACACCCCGTGTTGTAAAGGCCGATGTCCCTCAGGGTTCTGTCCTCGGGCCTATGCTATTTAATTACTTTGTACATGATTTCCCATAATTGTAGTCTGTATTTTTATGCGGATGACACTGCCATTATGACATGGGCACACCAGCCGGCTCACGTTATCACTCGGCTGCAGTGCGCCTTGAAGCAGTTCGAAGACTGGTTTAACTGCTGGAAGTTGAACCTTAACGTCGGAAAGTGCAAGGCTTTGTACCTCAATAGGAAGCTCAAGCATCCCCCAGATTCTCTTGTTCTGTTCAATAAGAAACTGGACTGGGTGGACAACTACAAGTACCTGGGAGTTATCATTGACTCAAGACTCTCATGGAACCAGCATATGTCCTATGCTCTGAACAAAGCGAAGAGGGCGAGGTACAGTATCATAGCTCTTATGGGTCGCAACAGCGCTCTCAGCATTGACAACAAGCTACTTCTGTACAAATCGATTATCTGGACCATACTCCTCTATGGCATGCCTGCGTGGGCGACTATCTGTAAAAGCAGATGGAGTGAACTACAGTCATTCCAGAATGTTACCCTGAGGACCATTGCCCAGCTGGACAGAAGGACGGTGAAAAACCAATCCATCCACCTCGATTTAAACATGGCCCATATCGGTAAGTTTATACATGATCTCCTTTTGATTATGATACAGAAGATGAAGACTCACGGCAATAAGCTTGTGAAAGGGATACTGGAGAACTCAGTGAATATGAACTGGCATACGAAGTATCGTAAACCGAGGCACGTTCTTGACATCAATTTTGAAGATATTAGCAACGTCTCTTTCCCAGACTACTGGAAGATGTGATAATCTTAATTTTTTTTTCCTTGTATTTTTTATTTCGTTTGTTTTTTTGTTTTTTTTTGTTGTTTCAAACAATCGTCAATCTTATTTTCTTTTTTGTATAATATGGAAGACTGCTTGGGTTGGTTAGGCTTCTTGACTACCTCAGTGTATTTCATTTGGTATTTATTCTGGTTGGATGAGCTTTGTGAACTCGCTGCTTTCGTCCCATCCTAACAAATGTACACTTCACTGTTCAAAATTAAATTAAATTACAACTTTTATAACTTCAGGATAATTCTCTAATATTCTATTTGCCTTTAGAGAATTATCCTTTTTTGCTTTGATAAAGGATAGTCTCTATCCGAAACGTCAGCTTTTTATTTTGATTTTGATTAATTATTTTTATTATATCTTATTTTTTATTTAATTTGTATTTTTAGTTAATAACTATTATTTTCTGAGCATAATAAATGGTACCGGAGAGGCGTTAGCTCTTCTGCAATGTGAGTGTGGGAGCCTTTAAGCATGCACTGGTTTTTATTGATGTCTTTTTGAAGACGGGAGGAAAATTGTAGGTAAATAGGTCGAATTTTATCGGAGAAGCGGGGTGCAATACGGGAGGTGGAATAAATAGCTGAAGAGTCCAGTGTAATGTCAAGCTTAGAAGAAAGTAAAACTAAACAGTGAGAGATAGCATTAGAAGAAGAGGATTCAGCAAGACTGTAGATTCTAATGTTTGAGCGCCGATTGTACTGGTCAAGTTCGTCGATGTGTTGCTGGATGCTGGAAAATAGGTCGCTATGTGTAGAAAAAAATGAGGTAATCTGGAAGAGTAGGCAGGGGGATAGGATGAGAAACTGTAGAGTCAATTTTCCTAAGGTGACTTTTGATCGCGGCTAGACATGTTTCAGTGGTTGAGACGCGTCGAATGATGTCTGAGAAAAGTGTATCTATTTTGCAGGTGAGATGTTGGAGAAGGGTATCAAATAAATTGTTTAGGTTGGAAAAAATCGAAAGGTAGTCTGAGATGCCCTTCTCAGTTGTAGCACAAATAGAGTCATCAAGAGAGGGGGTGTATTCAAGGTGTGGCTACGAGTTGCTGGTTTGATAGGAACACCTTTGTTTCTCCCTTCGTGTGAAGTTATAATGGAAGCAGGGATCTAAGGCATCATGTCAGTAGGGATAGTTGTTGTGAAAATATAGGTATAGTAGACTGCACAGAATGAGCTGGACAGTCTACCTCAAAATTCGAGGTAGAGGGTTACAAGAGGTAAGAGAAAATAAAGTCCATAGAGGAACTTATCGAGAACTGGAAATGGTAGATACTTGTAATATAGCATGAAGAGGATAATCAGTCGCAGGCAGGTAACAATTAGATGATGGCGATCTTAACAATAGATGATGGAAACAGACATAGAGGAGAGTGATTGTTGGATGAAAGTTCTTATGGCAGAAAAGTTATAGATTCCAAAGTAAGTAAAATAAAATTATAATGGGAAAAAGAGGAAATACAACCTGAGATTTCCAAATCTGTCTGCAGCTGTCTGAGAAGTTTAACACAATCAAGGCAATCAAGAAAGGCGGGCAGGAGCTGATATATACTGAGATGATCCTCTTAAATCATCCTGAAAAAAGTCCCTACAAGGCAGGGACGAGAGTTATGTCAGGCCACCAGGCTCCCAATTGGTATAAAATATGGTAATAAACTCAATGGCCTAACGGCTACTTATGATAAACTACAATCTAAAACAGAGTGGGTTCAGCAACTCCAATTTGCCTGAAGAACCACACATAAAAGATGGCCTGCACATAGGTCTGTCTGGAAAGGTAGTCAGTTGGATGAACAAAAATTCCCAAATATAACCCTTCTATTCCCCTCAAAGAAATATAATCTTATTCCTAAATATACTCGCTTTTTGCATTCACTTTACCCATTAACGATTTGTAATTAATGATTAATGGCCGTGAAATAAGTGGGATTGGTGTTACAAGATTACTCTTAGACTCTCATTAAAGATGACGGAGCGACCCACGACATGGCGGCATTTTGTAGAGATGGCTGGATGGGCTGTGGTGAACTAGACTGGCACCCTGGGTGTTGGAGTAGTTCTAGTTAGCAGCGATTGTCTCTGGTTGCGAGCTGTTATTTCCATATTTATGGAACGGGCTATTTCGGATAACAATGTACTTGTTATTTCTGGTTACTTGCTAAACTGACAGTATATCGAGAGGACATTTTCCTCAATCTCATCTGGAACAGGAATTTCTTTATTTGGCAGCAACGTCTTTACATCTCAAAATTTAACTTGCAAATGCCCACTACATCTCTTTGGATCCAACTCTCTCGATCAACTGGCAACTTCAACTACACTCATTTCTCCGTCTTGAGCACATCCCAAAATGTTTGTTTCTCATTACGTATTGATGACGCTATAGGTTTTTTGAATTACTCAAGATTATAATTGCTGGAGACTAGAGAACCATTCCCTCCTGGGATGTCAGTTATTACAGGTGACAGTGCTGATGGCAGCTCTCTGACCTTGGATGTCTGGGGAAGGCAAGGCCTCTCCCGACTGCCCCTCATCTTAGCAATCCAAGACGGTAGGAAACAATCACACATCCTGTGGAGATCTCAAATTCCCAGTCTCTCCTTTCGATAAAGGAAAATTACATTCATTCAACTGAGAAATACAAAGTCTTTCAAAGCGATTTCTAAAATGTTTTTAAACGTGGGTAGACTAACCATTTGAGAAAGCTGACCATAAAGTTTATGACAATAATTTCTAGAAGAAATGTAGTAAGTGTGAAAAATGTTCACTATATCATTAATCAAACATGTCTTTCAATTAACTGTGAATCTGAACATGAATGCAGTTTCTCAATAAATTCAAAAACTCAATTTGTTAATTATTGTTGTAATAAATTCTGGGCCGTATATCACTCCCTTCTTTAAGAAAAGGAATTTTCCTACAGATGATGCTTTTCTGCTATATCTAACAATAATTCCAAATGAAGAGCTCAAAAAGGAAAACCTGCTAATCGTTGAAATCTCACTGTTATCCTCAATGTATTCTCTTTACTTCAATCCAAATCATGGGCAATCTCATGTCTCCCCTTCTCCCTCAGCCCAATTTATTTAGTTTATTTATCTCATAACAAATAATACACAGTTACAGTAATAAAATGTTACATGAAATTGGGTAAATAGTAATTAGAATTAATTAAAAGTATTAATGTTTAACCTCTCGTTAAGTAACAACAGCATTCAAATATTGACTTGTAACAATTACACAAAGTTACACAAAGATAAGGAAATTATTCAGACATGTCCAAACAGTTAATATTACCTACACAATGAATTTCCTTCCACATTAAGAGTAGGAAGTTAAAATGTATAAAATGGATAATTAAGCAATGTTCATTTGTTTAAGTAAATTCATTAAAATTTTCATATTTACTGCCCATAAGAGTTCATAAAATGAAAAATTAATGGATTCACTTTTAGTGTATCCAAGTACACTGGTGCTCAAAATTAACAGTACAAACACATTTTCGTGGATTTCTCTAAAACTACTGGACCGATTCCATTGAAATTTGGTAGGGTAATAGAATAAGCTATCACAATTTGGTAAGGTAAAAGAATAAGCTATCACGAATAATTATTGAACATAACTTTCAAACCATGCTCATGAAACTATGGAATGTCAAAAACAAGATTGCATCAAGGGTCTTTTTGGAGACTAATAGGGTGTATGGTCACCTCTAACAGCATTACAGCTCTCACAGCGATTCATCATGCTGTTTATGAGACTGTTAATGAGGTGTTGGGGCAAGGAACCCAACTCCTCCACCAGGGCAGTTCGTAGCTCCTGGAGGGTTCTGGAAGAAACCTGGCGAGCTGCAATTCTCCTGCCCAGTGCATCCCAAACATGCTCTATCGGGTTCAGGTCTGGAGATCTTACTGGCCATTCCATCCTTTGAATATCCTCCTCTTCGAGGTATTCGTTGACCAGCCTTGCCATATGTGGACGAGCATTGTCGTCCATAAAAATGAAATGGGGACCAAAGGCATCCCTGAAGAGCTTTACATAGGCTGCTAAATTGTTGTCCCTGTACCTCTGAGCAGTCAGAGAGCCTCTCTCAAAAACGTGGAGGTCTGTGCGTCCATTCAACATGATTCCTCTCCAGACAATGACACCACCACCACCATAGTGGTCAACTTCCGTGATGTTAGAGGAATTGTAGCGTACTCCTGGTTCTCTCCAGATAAAAACTCGCTAGGAATCCGTGCTTAGACTGAGTCTCGACTCATCACTGAATAAAACACAGGCCCATTGTGCTTGGGTCCAGGGCTGGTGTCGTCTGCGCCAAGTCAGCCGGGCTCTCCTGTGTCCTGGAGTAAGTGGGATACAGCCCTCTCTCATGAAGCCTCCGGTAAACAGTACCTCGAAATAGACGTTCCAGTAGCAGATGAGAGCTCGTTTGCGAGCTGAGTGGCTGTCATCTCTTACGGCACCTGGCTGTTAGAGCAAGACACCTGTATTCTTGCCTGTATTTCAGTGGAATCGGTCAAGTAGTTTTAGAGAAATCCACGAAAATGTGTTTGTCCTGTTAATTTTGAGCACCAGTGTATATATCACAAATATTATCATTGACGTGACACAAACTAAGTGAAAAACTTCAGTATCAACAGACACCTTAAAATGCTTAGAATGGAAAACTCAATTATAAATGTTAATTGTCTATTAATTCAAAGTTTTCTAAAGAAAATTTTTTTAGATACAAATGAAGTTACATTTTAAAATCACTAGAGCTGATATGGGAATGATCGAGAATGTTCACTCACAACGGTTGTATATATAAACGTAATGTTCATTCAAAAACTGTTCAAAGAATCACATCACATGAAGATGATTTATAATTAAGCTGCTTGTTCAGTAAATACTGTTAACTGTTTCACAAACATTTAGAAATTTAGTTTACATGAGATAATTAACACAAGAGTTTGTTCATGATATCTTATAAGGTTGAAACATGGCACACTTAAATTATTGTAATAATTTGTAAATTGGAGAACAGTTCATAATTAAGTCTCGAAAATACCTGTTTGTTTGATGGATCATTGGCATTAATTACACAGTTCTGGAATATTCAGTTGAGTTGACAGAGTTGAAAAGATCAATGTAGAAACTCAGATGCTGGCGGTGGAGATGGTGATTGAGGCTGTGATGAGGTGATCTCAGCTGACTCGGTAGCGAAGGGTGCTCCTCTGCAACGAGGGAGGACTCTCCTTCTCTGCTTAGTTAAAAATCAGCAATTATGTTAAAGATTACTTATTAATCTCTTGACAATGGCCAATCACCTAATTATAAAAATTAAGAATTGAAGAATATATTCTAGCCAAAAGAGATTAATTCAAAATTAAATGAACTACCCAGTAAAATTATCGCCAAAACACCAAACTGACAGTGAATAACTCTATATGTACCCAAATGGAAATTCTGGGGATTTATTATTCACCCAAAAAGCACTTAGAACAAGGTTAATGTATGACTGTTTTCCCGTTCTAAATCAAACAGGGCAAAACGTCTACAGAGGGCATTTTAATGAGTAAGGTGCGTCCCAAAAGTATAGGAAATATAGTTATTCTTTAATATCTCAAAGAAAAACATGTGAAACGAACAGAAATAAATTTGGTAAACAAAACAGCCTTATGAAAAATAGTATAAACAAAGTAGATGAGGATAGAACAAACCATTGTTTATGGAATTTGAAAAAAAAACAAAAACTGCTATCCCAAAAGTATAGGAAGAGTTACATTTTTAACAAAAAAAGAAAGTAGGCTACACTCGATTGCAATATTTGTAATATTAACGACCAATGTGTTTTCCATTAGAATTTGTGACCTCAAAAACGCGATCCTTCATGGAGAGTATCAAGTTTTGGTAAAGTCCTTGATCAAGACCGTACCAACTGCTCTCAATTGCAGCTTTTAAGGCATGGACGGTTTCATACTGCTTTCCTGAGGCATAGACTTCTCTAGCCATGACCCCCCATAGATTCTCTATGGGTTTGAGATCAGGGCTTCTTGCTGGTCAAGTCATGGTTTTAATCTGCTTTGACTGTAACCAGTCGCGGGTGGACTTCGATGAGTGTGTTGGCGCGTTGTCGTGCTGGAATTCCCAATTTTCTCCCGCAAGTTGAACGGCAAATGGCAGGAGATGCTCTTGCAATGTTTCCTGGTATACTTACGAGAGTGAGAGAGGAGGGTAGTTTTTGTTTGTTGTGTTTTCATAGGGTAGTTTTTAAGGTTAGGTAGGTATTATTAATTTCCGTGTGCACCTGGTTCGTCGTCGCGTCGAGTTTCGCCGTTTTTGTCGTGCCGTTTTGTCTCGCCGTCGATGTAGCCACGCTAGCATTCAGCTGATGTTTAAATTTGCCGCCGTTTTTCACGCTCATTCTCTTCCGATTCTCGTTACACTTGCCGCTGCTCTTCCAAGCCCCACCGGACCAGATGACAGCATAACCAGATGACAGCAGGTTGTGCATCTATTAATCTATGTGCCGTGGCTTTAGGCAAATCCCCTTAGCTTTCAGGCTGTATTTAGGGAATGGTAGCCATATCATAAATGGGAATAAAATTAAGACGAGGCCCTTGTTTTGGGTGGTGTAATTCGCTGATACCCCCTCTTTAGTATTTAAGTAGCTTGTGTTTTTGTAGCGTGTGTTTTAGTGGTTAGAGTTAGGTTGGGCTGACAGAATCTTTGTTTGCTGTTGCGACCCTGGTGTCCTGCTGTTTTCGGTCAGGGCTGCTGATTCGAAATCCTCCGATTGGAATTTTTCCAGTCTTCGGATTTGTTGACGGAGGGGGTGCTATGGTGATTGTGCAGTCCTTCCCTCCCCTTTTTTCGCTCTGTGTGTTTACATATGGTAGCTTTTTCTCGTGGAGCTGATGTTTGATTCCATATTTTAGCTTTTTCGTATTATTCATGGATTTTTGCCCTCTCAATATGTAATTAAGCCTCTCTTCTTTGTCTGGGACTTTTTGGAGGGAAACTCGGGAAGTGTTTGACCCCCTGTCGGGCCACCCCCTTAGTCTTTTCCTGCCCTCTCGCACCCGCGAGGCGACCGTTGCTCGGACAAGGGAGTCACGCTTAATTGGCCTATTTGAAATTACTAGAGTTACGTTATGAGAGAGAGACTGCACTGATTGGGATAATCCATTGAACCCTTAATTCTTGATTGGACGGTTGTTTCCATATTTGAGGGTTTGTCGCCCTTTGTGACACGACAGAGAAAGCTTCTCTAACTTTACTCTTGTCTTGCGGCCAGTTGCGATCTGAGATTCTTTTGGGTGGATTTGGTGCGTATCGATTATTATTTTTACGGACGTGTTCTACCTGTTTTTACTCGGTCACTGCTCGCCTCTTCTTGTGCTTTTCCGTGCCTATTTAATAAAGGCGTATTCTTGGGCCCGTCTCTCTCCCTTTTTCCTTCTCTTCTCATCTACGTGCATCAGCAAGCGAAGTCGTCATCGCCCGCAGTTAAGCTAGGGAACTTTAGGGTGAGTTGTTTTAAGTATATAAATTTATCTTTTCTTTTTTCTAGTGGGTCGAGCCTAGCTGTCCGTTCGGATTCGCCGGACCTTTTTATTGTTACCCCATTCTCTTTTTTTTGTTGTTATTCATTACTATTATTATTATTATTATTATTATTATTATTATTATTATTATTATCTTCTGGATTCAAAAACCATTCTAATAAACCAATACTTATAGGTGCTAACGGAAATTGTAACGGATTGACTAGTGTGAAGAATATTAAATTGGATGAGAAGAAATTATTTATCTCTAGACTCCAACCGGATCTTACCCCGAATCAACTTAGTGAATATGTCTCATCGGTCGTCCCTAAGATCGAGTTGGGTAAGTGTTGTAAAATAAAATCGAAATTTCAGAGCTACGCTTCTTTTGTTCTTTTCGTCAGGCAGAACGACTTTGATATATTATTTGATTCGTCAGTTTGGCCTGAGGGTGTTTTACTTTCCCCATTTATTGGAAAACTACATAAGAGTCAGATTATTGATTCTT
The DNA here is from genome assembly GCA_023313115.1 of Rhysida immarginata. NCBI lineage: Eukaryota > Metazoa > Arthropoda > Chilopoda > Scolopendromorpha > Scolopendridae > Rhysida > Rhysida immarginata. Next base: position 2,275,186 of record JAHWFO010090898.1, read on the forward strand.
GCCTGGGGGAAGGCTCTCTCCAATTATTAATGTGTAGCCAAATTTATTATCAAAATGTGAGAGGTCTCCGTACCAAGATCCATCAGACATTTGACTTTACAGCCGCGAATTTTCGGTATATATTCTGCTTAACAGAGACTTGGTTAAATGATACGATCTCAGACTTTATGTTATTTGGTAAAGATTTCAATGTGTTTAGGTGTGATCGGACTGTCAAGAGCCGTGGTGGTGGAGTCTTGATTGCGTTACCAAAGTCGATCAAAGCAAACACTTGTTCCTTTTCCACTTCTATTATTAGCATTGACGTCGTCGGCGTCGAAGTTGTCACCCGGTGTTTCTCTGGCGATAGTAGCAGTTTATGCATCTTAACCGTGTATATTTCTCCATCCCTACATATGCGAGATTTCGAAGTTTTTCTAGAAGAGCTCTCAGATTTTATCTTGCATTCTTCTTCTGTCTTTATTATACTTGGTGATTTTAATTATTCAGACTTTAGGGACTACTCCAATGAATCTTTCTATCCTAAACATAGAAAGCTTCTTACTAACTGCTGGGCCAGTGAATTGGACTTCGTTAATCATAATTGTGTTCAAAACAAATTCGGCGATAATCTCGATAAAGTTTTTACTAACTTGGCTGTATCTGTCAGTAATTCCGACTGTGTACTTGTTGGCGCTGATGATTATCACCCTCCCTTGTCGGCTGCCTTTTCTAACACGTTAGAGGAATACCCTAAACCTAGAGACTCGCTCCTTAATTTTCGTAAGGGCGATTATCAGTGCCTCTATCACATTGTCGCCAATAAAAACTGGGAGCAGGCTCTGAGATCTACTGATGTGAATGAAATCTGCACTAGCATTACCGATGCTTTAACGGATGCTATTAGTGAATCAGTTCCTCTCTTTAATAATACTAGGGGTAAAGGGCCTGTCGGCAAAAATAGAAGATCGCCAACTTTTCCTATTTGGACTTCTACTCAAACTAGATCTAATTGGATATTAAAACAAACGTTGCACAAAAGATTTAAATTTACCAAAAATAGCGACGATTATCTTAAATTTGTGTCGGCTAGACGTAATTTTAAAAAGGGCTGGGACAATGATCGGAAAATCTATTTTAATAATCTCGAATCTCAGATAAAGCACAGGCCGACGTCTTTCTGGGATAGTGAAAGAATTATTTCACGCCACAATTATGCCGATGGGGATCAACTTGTGTATCCGTTTTTGTGTGGACTACTCGATGCGGATGCGTCCAAATTGTTCCGTTCACTTTTGCAATCTAATATCGATCTTCCCGATGAAGACATACTTAATGAGCTTGGTCATTCTTTTGCGTCTACCATGAACAATGTCGCGAGTTTACCTGTGGACGCCAACTTGCTCAACGATTGTTGGAGTGAGATTAATAACAACTTCTCTTTCCAACCGTTCTCTGCACAGCAAGTGATTGATCGTTCGCGTAAAGTGTCTGCTTCAAAGACCTGTATTGTATCAAACATCCCAGATTATGTTTTTAAAGGTTGTCTTACCACAATTATTTCACCATTGCTTCATCTGTTTAATGTCTCCTTGAGCTCGGGATGTTATCCGGACGCCTGGAAACAAGTTCTTATTCATCCTATACCCAAGAAGACAAGTGTCAAAGCTAAAAAGATGTATAGGCCTATTACGTTGTTGCTGTTTCCTGCGAAACTCTTGGAAACTCTTGTTGTAGATCAACTATCTCTTCATGTTGAACCCTTTCTTGCTTCTACACAGCATGGCTTCAGACCAAAGAGATCCACGCAATCCAACTTAGCGACTTTCATGCATTATCTCACTTTACATGTTGATAATAGGAAGCAGGTTGACGCCTTATTTCTGGACTTCTCCAAGGCATTTGAACGAGTTAATATTCAACTACTACTTGATAAGCTGAAGTACGTAGGCCTTTCAACTACAGCAATCTCCTGGTTTAACTCTATGTTGTTGGGGAGCAAGTTCAGGATTAGATTCCAAAGTCCTTTAAGCCCAGCTTATCCTATTATGACGGCGTCCCGCAGGGTTCTCCCTTGGGCCCGCTACTTTTTAATATCTTTATAGCAGACCTTTCGTACGTATTCGAACATTCTCCAACTCAAATTCTTTTGTATGCAGACGATATTAAATTATTTTCTGTTGTCGAAGATTGGATTGCTTGCTCGATTTTGCAGGAATCTTTGTCGGCGGTTTCGTCATGTTCGGTCAATAATGGGCTTGATCTTAATGTTCAAAAATCGTTTGTTATTTCTTTTCATCGTAAGACAGCCCCGTTTCTGTTTGATTATGAAATAGCTGGAAAACAATTATCTCGAGTTACTAGCATTAAGGATCTGGGGGTTATTCTCACTGATAGCTGTTCTTTCCTTAATCATATTGAACAGATACATTTGGATATCTCGCGCCGCTTAGGCTTACTTAAGCGTACTGATATCAGAACACTGTTTTTATTATTCAAAACATTTGTCATCTCTAAGCTTGTTTATTGTGCTCGGATCTGGTATGGCGTCAATCTGCAAGCTATTTCCTTAATCCAGCGCAAACTTATCAATTTTAAGAACTTTTTAGTTAGAAATTTTAACTGCTCGGATCATTTTCACTTATTTAAGAATGCGTTCAATATTCACTTTTTAGTCAGTAGGTATCTTTCTAATACATTGCTCAGTATTTTTCATGATAACTTACGTGTCCCTTTTCTAGTTAAAGATTTTAATTTCCAGAGTTTGACCAAAACACGGCGAGGATTCGTTATCAAACCTCCTCTGAAATGGAGGACTAACATATCAAATCTGAATCCAGTAACGAAGCTTGTTAACAACTATTTAAATAACTTTAATAATTTTGACCTAGTGACATTAAGGGACATGCATTTCCCTTTATTTATTTAAATTTCTGTTTCTCATCCCACCCTCTTTTGGTTCAGACCTGTTAACAGTCAATTATTGCTTGTTGGTTATAACTTCGTCAACTCGGGGTTTGACGACTCAGATTATCTGATTGGCCTCTATCCTTCGTTGTTGGCACTCTTTTTCATTACTATCTTTGATACTTTATTATTCTTACTGTTATATTTTACTCTTGTTCTTCCCCGACTTAACTTATCTCTTTTTGTCTGCGTTTCTTTTGCGTTAATTTATGTGTACATTTTTCTCTTTTTGTTCACTTTATATGTTTTCATTAACCCCGTTTTGGGCTTCGGCCTGTTGGGGGACAACATGGGGTTTCACCCTCTGGTTAATCCGGTGGTCTGTGCCCTGTTGCTGTTGTTACATTATTATTATTATTATTATTATTTGTTAATCTTTTACATTGTTCGGCCCATTAAATTGTGTTTTTCCCGTTAAAGGTCTTTTTTTGTTTCTTTTCTAAGCAGCGTTATTCTTAAGTACATCTGCTCGCCCCCGTTCCTCATTTCGAGTTTGGTAGTGGTTCACCCTCCTGAATTCCACACTATAAGACTTTACCATCCTTAATTCTGGATCGCAAAGGATCGTTGAATCGTTCGCCAAAATCGTAGTGGTTCCCACCCTCTCGTTACCCATATTACTGGGAACAAACAAAAACTACCCTCCTTCCCCTTCCCCCATAGTTCACAACTGCAATGTAGTGGGAATTTTGTTACCTTTGTGTACACGCATGCTGAAGAAGATCGCATGGCGATCGAAATGCGCATCCATGATCAATAAAAAGATCAAATGTGGAAAGTGTTTGTGTATCTCTCACTCTCGTAAGTACCTTAAGTAATTATCCACAGAAAATAAGGTGTTTGCTTTCTCCTCTAGTTTCCTGGTAGTTTTCAGATTTTTGTCGTCCAGAGAGAAAGGCCAACGTTGTCGTTCCGTAGAATGCAAAAGCACCCCATGTCATGAGTGATCCACCTCCCTGTTGTCGTGCAACACGGGTTCAGGGTTCTTTTCGCAAATCGTGCCAATAATATGCCCAGCCATCAGGGCCGTCAAGGTTCCACTTTTATTCATCACTGAAGATGACAGAAAGTCATTCGTCCTTCCAAGACATGTGGTCTTTTGCCCATGCAAGTCTTGCATCGCGATGTTGATGCTTGAGCGGTGGTTGTCTCTGAATCTTTCATATTTCAGATGTGGCTCGTTGGACAGTGCTCTTGGAAATTTGAAGGCCTGCTTGCCGTGGTATGGCTCTCAAAGACAGTTCACTTGATGCAGCCATTCGGATCAGACGTCTGTCATCTCGTGGTTGCTCGAGGTCTTCCGCATCGTGATTTTGGATCATAGTCGTTTCCTTTAGCAATTACTTTATACACTCCTCCATATGAACGTCCGATTTCTGCTGCAATTTCATCAAAGTTCAGAATTTGTGATATGCAAATGAGAAGGTTTCATTTCAGTCTTGGGTATGCCCCATATGGAGTCACAAGGGAGAGGAGGATGTTCATCCTATACTTTTGGGACAGCAGTTTTTTTTTTCAAATTCCATAAACAATGGTTTCTTCTATCCTCATCTACTTTGTTTATACTGTTTTTCATAAGGATGTTTTGTTTACCAAATTTATTTCTGTTTGTTTCACTTGTTTTTCTTTGAGATATTAAAGTGTAGCGTCCCCCACCCCCACAATCGATATGTTTCTGTCAAACTCGAACACGAGGTATGGCGTTGGGTAAGGGGTGCTAAGAGTTCGAGACCAATTATTACGAAATGCTCCTTGACAACGTGATATTCATTGCACTATAGCTCTTTATTTCCATTTAGACTTGAAAATCTATCAACATTATACATATTAACTTTTGACACGCTTATATTAACTAGAGGGGCCCCTTAAAATATCAAATTACAACAAGAGAACATTGACATTATTCGG
>JAHWFO010090898.1:2280049-2300153 GCA_023313115.1 Rhysida immarginata
TTTGCTAGGGCAATTAGGGGAGAGGTGCAGAGACCCCTCTTGGCCAGTGCGGGAGAACCAGACTTAGAGGCCACTGGCAAGTCGAAAGTTCCGTCACCGTTTTCAGTGATTTATTTTTTTAACATAGAATCTACTGATGCAACGAACTTGGGCAATACTCCCCTCTGACTGAGTTACCTGCGCGATACATATTTTTGAACTAAGTGCTTAATGCCCTGACTTAACAGTTTATAATTATAACTATACACAGAGTAAACAGCATGCTTAAAAGTCGCGGAAACAGCTGACAGTTCTGGGTTAACTAACGAAGCTGGTGCAGCCTATGGTGAGGTTGAAGGTTCAATGATGTCATATTGCAACAATATGTTTGCACGGTATTCTGTATGGATCTATTCTGTGGGATATAACAGGTAAAATCCTAAATCTTATGCGATCTGTGAGAAACAGGGCCTATAATCATAAAAGCAAATTCTCCAATTGCTGCCTTATCTCTCCCTCTAGGTACTCAAATTAAATAAGTTACGATATTCCCTGCTCAAAACTTTCTTTTCTGTTCCCGTTCTCACTTCAATAGTGTGATCAGATTGCACAACCACTTGATCAACGCTACAGATTTCTCCCACTAAGGTTCGTTTACTTAATTTCTATCCCTCATGTGAGCAGTTTAAAAGTCTCACTGGCACTGTTTTATGCATGGACACGATGACTAATATATTGGCTGTCCTTAACCCCCGTTCATTTAAATCACAGGTGTATGTAATTCCGCTCTGCCCTCGACATTGCTTTCCCCTAATTTTTACTATGCACATTACTTCTGTCAATGGAGGCAAGGTAATTTTGTTCTTTAATCTTATGGGCTTAGCATCCATATAATTACATCAACGCTTTTTACACTAGTGTCCTGGGAGTTTTTCACATCCCTTACACCTCCTACAATACATAGACTATTATTTCATTCATTCAACACTTGCTCTTAAAAATCAATTACAAATCCTTAATTATTAAGGGCATCTCTTCCTAAAACACCTGAATATGGCAGTCCACATCATTTGTCCCATGCATAAATCTGTACTTTGTAACTCTTGTTACCGATACTTATCTTTATAAGATAACTCCTTTTGTAAGGAACCCATCTCCTGTCATCCCCACTGATTCTAAATCAGATAATTGTAATCATTTTATTGAGTATCCTAGCTCTTTCAACTGTTGTATAGTTTCCTCATCTAATAGGGTAACCTTACTCCCTGTATCAACTAAGAGGTCAGCCTTTAACTGACCTAATTATGCCTCATTTAATAATTCTGTTAACATACAGCGTAGAGGAGCATCTTCTTTATCAACACTCCTTTTTACTCCTCTCCCTCCAGCATTCACTGAGCTCGAGAGGAGGTCAAACTATTTTTTGGCTGAGTAGCCCTGCTTGTTGCTGCTGACCTATCTTCATTAATTTCAGTGGGATTCCCTGGATTCTGCCTATCTTTTAATTTTTTTCGAAAATTTCTTTCATAATGACCTCGTTTTTTTACAATAGAAACAGGTAACCCTTCTTTCTTTGCTTTGCGGACACCGATATGAGGTGTGACCTTGGTGGGAACATGTGTAACAGCGTATCTTTCTCTCAAAACCCTGTCCATTTCTTTTAGATGAAGTTTCATTTGGGAGATTGAAAATAGGAGTTTCCTCTCTGTTTACACGAATCCCTACGATTTTTCCTCTCTTGGAGCTTGCTCTCCCATCTTGATCATACACCCATCGCCTTTGTTGTTGCTTACATAACGCTCCAGAACTACTAACATCCGTTCTACCTTGGTGCTTATTCGCTGTTCTAATCAGTTGGCTAATTCCTCCTCGCGATTCATGTCATCAACTACATGCAGGGTCATCTGTTTATTTCTTAAACGCTACTCCACCTCTTCTAGCTCTTCTGCGAACTCTATTGCTTCTTCTAACGTGGCGGGCTTACACAATCATACCCCGTTGTAAATTCGTAGTTACCCCTGCTAAAAATCTCTACTTTATTCTATTATCAATCAGGTGCAGTGCATAGTCACACTTACCATTTACAATTTCTCCTTCACCAGGAATTGGCGCTAAAAGTTTCCTGCCAAGGGACTGCAACCTTGTTGCAAATTGACACACACTTTCCCTTTTCTCCTGATGATATTCTGTAAATCTGCGCTCATTATGTTCCATTGTTTCTTTAAAAAATCGAGCAGTCAATAACCCTTTAAACACATCATAATTTTCCGCTACTGCTATGTCTCGATCCTCTCGTGCAAAATACAGAGCATCCCCTGCCAACCTGATCTTTGCCATTCGAAATTTTGTATCTGCATTCCAATTTCTGGCATCGGAGATCTCTTCAAGTCTCTGGAAAAATTCATTTACGTTAGTAGTTCCATCAAAAACTGGCAATTCAGTGTATAAGCCTAAAACCTGCATATTGCCATAATGTCTATTTTTTCTAATCTTTATTCTTCCCAGTCTTTTTAATTAATTTCTAAACCGCATCAATACTCTTAATCAAAAATCGCTCTAATTAGCTTAAAATGTACTTATCTTAATCACACAAGAATAAATCAAATTCAGATGTAACCTGTATGAACGTAATATTAAAAGAAATAATTCTCCAAACAAGTCTTTACACCGCAAACGTAAAAGCAGTAATCACATAAACACTACATCTCTTATTTAGCATAAGAACACTCTTTTTGCTACTCACGGCTTGACAAAATACAGGACGTTTCTATATTATCTCCCGTATTATACAGTATATGTTTATTACTCAAAAACTGTTACAGATTTTAATGTGTTTTTTTATTCACAAAGAACAGCTCAAAAAGTTTCTTAGCATGCCTTAATAAATATCAATGTGCTCCCCATTTATGGCGTGAAGGAACTCGATTTCCTCCCATGTTCGGGCTAGCATTTGAGCGATTGTTTCAATTATTCTGTTCTTGAGTGTGTCACTGTCATTAATGTTGGTTTTGTACACTCTGTCTTTCACATATTCCTGGAAGAAAAAAATCCAGAAGATTTGCATCGGGTGAGCGAGAGGGCCAAGGGATTGGCCCATCCCTGCCAATCAATCATCCTGGAAAGTTCGTATCAAGGCACTGCCTAACTTGCAGGCCCCAGTGAGGTGCTCCATCTTGTTGGTAGACTATGTTGGGCTGCATTTCTTCCACCTGTGGAATTACGTATTTCACCAGCATATCTAGGTAGGTTGCAGCAATAATGATGTCTTCAGTGCAAAGGAAAGGTCCCATTACTCGATCATGCATTAAACCGCACCAAACATCAACCTTTGGGCTGTTGCGTTTATGCTCCCTTAGAACATGGGTGCTTTGTGAGCCCTAAATGCGGCAGTTGTATCGGTTTACAGCTCCGGAAGTATGGACTGTTCCCTCAGCAGAAAACAAAATGTCCTCAAGGAAGGTGGGATCATAGTCGATTTTTTGGAGCATATCCTCAGCAAACTTCTTGAGCTTCGATCGGTCATCTGGCTTCAGTTCATGCATCATCTGGATTTTGTAGGGTGCAAGACAAAGGTAGTGCTTCACTATTTTATGTACAAATGTCATTGGCATATCCAGTTGAAGAGCCACTTGGCGAAGTAATTTATGGAGACTACGACCGAACGCTCCCCTTGACCTTTTCTACTCTCTGTGGAGTCGCTGAAGGTCTACCAGCACCCTTTTTCTATAACAGGCTGCCTGTGTTTAAAAATTTTTCATGCCATAACTTAATTTAATTACGATTTGAAGGATCCTTTTTAAACTGTTTTCGACATTCTCTGAACTGTAATCATTGACATAAATTTCGCAAGCCATAACACGCATTGAGCTTTTCTTGAACACTCGCCATTGTTTATTGCGTCTCGCAAAAAATGAAACAACGCACCAACAATGATACCATGCACCAACTGAGTGTTTCATTATTAACTCACGCGAGGCTAAGAAACTTTTTGAGTTTTTCTTTGTGAATAAAAAAAAATCACGTTAAAATCTGTAATAGTTTTTTTAGTAACAAACATGTATAATACGGGAGATAATTTAGAGACACCCTGTACTTTAGATTCTGGTGCGAATAACCATGTAGTTGATGAGCACCAACATCCACCAACCTTAATGTTCATACAAACGACATAAATCAATAATAAACATCATAATTATTAAAACAGATGTTACTCAGCATTGCATAATAATACGAGAACAAATCTTTAAACAATTCTTGAAAATAAAATTTATGGCAAGAAATTTTTTTCTAAAATTTTGCTGATATTAATTATTCAAAATTAATTATGGTAATTATCAATTAATTATTCATCCTGTAGTCGACTGCGCCAAATGTGGCAACTATATTCCATAACAAATAGAAAAAATTAAATCCTGATAAACCAGCACAAAAATATGTGGCTTATCAGTTTCAAAATTTTTAAATACTTATTCTACAGAGATCCTGTGTTGACTGCAACAAATGTGGGGCTGCTGGGTCCCAATTAGTTAAAATATTATAATAAACTCAAGGGCCTCATGATAAACCTGAATATAACAATTTGCCAGACGAACCACACATAAAAGATACCTAGCAATGAGGTCCTGCTGGAAAGGTAGTCGGTTAGGTGAACATTTATTCCCAAAGTTAACCCTTTTAATCCCCTCAAAGAAAAATAATCTTATTCCTAAATATACTCTTTTATTGCTTTAACTTTACCCATTACTGCGATAAGAAATAATTTAGACAATTAAACACACTCTAAAAATTTTTTAATTAATGATTAATGGCTGTGAAATAAGTGGGATTGTCACGAGATTACCCTTAGACCCACATTAATGATGATGTAGTTACCCATGATGTGGCATTCTGCGAAGGTGGCTGGATGGTCTGCGATCTGGGAGTAGGACTAGCATAACTTGTATTCAGTGAAAGCCCACCAGGCCATGGCCTCCCCAACAATGCACTTGTTATTTCTGGCTGCTTCCTAAACTGACAATATGTCGAGATGACATTTCCGTAATCTCATCCGAAACACTGTTCAGGAACATCTTTATTTGATAGCGACGTCTTTACTTCTCAAAATCTAACTAGCAACTGCCCACTGCCCACTACATCTCCCTGGATCCAACTCTCTTGATCAACTTCAGCTACACTCATTTATCCGTCTTGAGAAGACCCCAAAATGGTGGTTCCTCATTACGTATTGATGACATTATAGGTTTTTTTGAATTATTTAAGATTATAATTGGTGGAGACTAGAGAATCATTCCCTCCTGGGATGTCAATTATTATCCTTCACTTTGTACATCTGGGGAAGGCAAAGCCTCTCCCGACCATCCCTCATCTTAACAATCCAAGACGGTAGCAAACAATCCCACATTCTTTGGAGATCTCAAATGCCTGGTCTCCCCTTTCGATGAAGGGAAATGACACTCCTTCAAATGACAAATAATTCTTGAAAAGTGATTTCTAAAATGTTGTTTAAACGTTTAATAAAAGTCAGCTATTTTACCTTAATAACTGATAGCTCAAGAATGTGGGTAGAATAAATCATTTGAGAAAGCTGAAGGTTTCTCAAAAAAATCCATTTCATTTTTTTCCTTTTGCTTTGAATTTTGCTCTTACTAGCTTTCTTTCCTCTTTAAAAATGTAATGGCTTTTTTTGCTCCCCGAATGACAATTTAAATCTTTTTTTATGATACATACAGGTCGCTAGCTTAAATGAACATTAATTTATCTAAACGTAGGTTAGAAAACGTTATAACAATAATTTCTAAATAATTTCTAGAAGGTAGGTAATAAGTGTGAAAAATATTCAATACATCATTAATCTAACATGTACTTAAAGTAACTGTGAATCTGAACGTGAATACGGTTTCTCAATAAATCTGGAAACCTCAACTTGTTAGTTATTGTTATAAATAAAGTCTGGGCCCTACAGTCGGATTGTAGATTGAAGAATACAGAGCACAATCAATAGGATCTAAAACATCCAGTAGTTGGGGAAGACGACCTTGCTTACGTCTTCTAAACGGACATCTACGAGGGCGTTTTGAAAGGTAATGCCTTCATGGCTGTAGCGTTTTTATTTGGTAACCGATTTTCAAAATTCTTTTTGTACCTGATATTTACATTTGTCTTCTATGTAATGCACAATTCACTTTTTGACATAGTCCCCATCCCTTTCCAAGCATTGCGCCAATGCGTGACTAGTTAGGTGAACCAGTCGGACAGGAATTCTGGGATTGTTGTCGACACCAGTATTGACACCAGTATTGAATGGCAGCTTTGGACTCTCTTCTGGAGTACGATACCGTCCGCCCGTACCTGAGTCGCCACACACCAAAGGTGTTGCAGTGCCTACAGTTCAAAGATGAATGACTGAATTTCAAAGATGAAAGACTTTGCACCTTGCCAGTTTCACCGCTTCCCAAAGAAGAAAGACCACCTTAAGGGACATGAGTTGGTTCTGACGGCGAGGTAAACGCTGCCATTCAATCCTGGTGTCGACAACAACTCCGGAATTCCTCTCCGATGGTTTCACCCAACTAGTCACGCGTTGGCGCAATGCGTGGAAAGGGATGGGGACTATGTCAAAAAGTGAATAGTGCATTACACAGAGGATAAATATAAGTATCACATACAAAGAGAATTTTGAAAATCGGTTACGAAATAAAAAAAGTTACAGCCATGGAGGCATTATTTTTCAAAATGCCCTCATAGGATATGATGGTGTCTTCAAAACCTGAGAATACATATTTCCCTGTTCCCTTAACGACTGAATGATCCAGAATACACGAGACCAGAGTATTTTCATGATTTTCCATCTTTGGCAGCATGTTCATCAGAAGTGTCTGGACATCGGTAGCAATGTGGGACATCCCTAGATCATCATAGATAGAGTGGTTGTTGGCAGCTCTTCTGTCAAGTTGGGCAATGGATCGGAGAGCAACATTTTGGAAGGTCTGAAGATCCCTCCACCTTGAGTTGCAAATAGTAGCCCAAGTGGGCAAACCATGCAGCAAAATGATACGTATCACTACCTTTTACAACACATCGTTTGTTATCCATTCCAAGGGCGCTGTTTTGTCCCATAAGCACGTTCAAGTTGAACTTCGTTCTCTTGGCCTTGTTGAGCGCACATTGAACTTGGTTATTCCAGTTGAGTTTGGAGTCAATCATAACACCGAGGTACTTATAATTTCTTACCACCTCAAGCTTCCTGCCCTATAGGAAGAGTGGCCTCGGAGAACTTTTGCATTTGCGAGTGATAAACATGACTTTACACTTTTTGATGTGCAGCTGTAATCGCCACTTAGTGAACCAACTCTTGCACTGATGTAAAAGTTTTTGCAGTCGACTGATGATGTGGGCAAGTTACGTGCCCAGGTCACGATAGCTCCATCGTTCGCAAGCAAGTAGAGATCACATTTTGCAAACTTGTGAAAGTTATGAATAAAGAAGTTGAACAAGGCTGGGCCCAAGACTGAGCCTTGGGGGACACCAGCTTTTATATTACAGGGGTCAGACAAGTAATTACCAACCTTGACATGAAAGTTTCTGTTTGTCAGGAAGGAGCAAACCAAAGCAATTAGGTCATCAGGGAACCACAAGAAATCATCTCGAAAATGAGACCATCATGCCAGACTTGATCAAATGCCTCTTGAACGTCAAGGAATATGAGGCCACCAAACACGGAAAGATTGAGAGGACCACTTAGATCATCAATTACCCTCCATACCTGTGGCTGTCAAGAGTGACCTAAACAAAAACAAAATTGCTCCTTACGGATTGAGGTTGTTTGCCTCACAGTAGTTGTTGAACCTCTTGAGAATAGTGCGATCAAAGACCTTGGAAAGCATGGGCAGCAAGCTAATGGGCCTATAACTAGCAGGAAGAGCACGATCATGTCCAGGTTTTTTGAGTGGGAATGATGACTAATGCCCGTATTTAGAATGAGTGCTCTTGCTCACACTCTTGTTCTAACTTCCATGAGTGTAAGCAAGAGCAATAGTAAGAGCGTCTGCACCTGTGGTTATTCAGTATGTTTACTTATGCTCATACTCTTGCTCTTGCTCCAAGATCATTGTTGAATCCTTTGAGTATTGAGTAGTAGCATGAGCAAAGGCATGGAGCGAAGAGCAGTCACTCTTGAATAGTAATCCTGGCAAAAGTATCTGATATGTGCGTTTGATTCCATGATAATAGTACATCTGCTAGTAATAAGTTTCCTGGACTTTCATCATGCTTCGTGTTTAGAAGCATGTAATAATGAATTATTTTGAACGATAATTTGCTATTTTGTGAATGTTAAAATGCATTTTTCAAAATAAAAATGAATTGGCAGGATTAAAAATGCATTTTGTCGAAAAAAATGGTGTTTTGCAGAAATAAAAGTGTATTGTATAGAACAATAACATGAGCTGCTAAACTATAAGCTGCAAAAATATAAAATGCTGCTAAATAAATATAAAGCAAGAGCAGGAGTGTGAACAAGAGCAAGAGCGTAAGTAAGAGCGTCCTCTAATTCAATGATTTAGCATGAGCGGTCGCTCCTCTTTTGAGAACAATTGAGTATGAGTGAAGAGCGAGGTTGGGGGGGTTTCCTCAATGCTCAATTTGTCAATGCCATTAAAGCTTCATGCCGTGCATTTGATGGATACACTCGTTGGAGAGAAGTAAGAAATGAACAGTTACAGGTTTTTGCAAATGCTAAAATGTATTTAAAAAAATAGAAGTTGTGAAATAAAATATACTGAACTAAAAAGACACTTGCAAAATAAAAAAAGTTTTTTGTGAAATATAAAAAGCAGCTTGTGGAACTTTCAAATTTAATTGAGTAAGCGATAATTTTGCTACTATTTAGTGTGGTCGATTTAAATGAAGACATTGAAATATCTCGAAAACTACGCATCAATCTAAAAAAGTTTGGAATGAAATTTGTTCGTTTCGAAGGGTCATATCCAACGATACCAGAATTGACTCCACACCCCCTAGGAGTAGGTGGGGGTTACAAAGAAATATTAAAAAGGGACCCCCATTTTTTTAAGGACGAAGAAAGTTCATTCCAAAATTTTTTTATCCGATGCATAGCTTTCAAGATTATACACAGTCTTCAATTAACTCGACCACCCTGTATATAGGAGATTAAAAGGGAACATGAATATGGATAAGAAATTGAGGGGGATACTTTTTACCCCACTCTTCTCTCCACCTCTTTATCCTAGTTATTGTCGACTTTTTAACCCCGTTTATTACCCTTGCTTTTATCCCAAATATTTGAACACGTATTACGAATAAGTGCTAATGCTTACACTCTTGCTCTTACTTGCATGAGTGTAAGAAAGAGCGATAGTAAGAGCATTTGCTCCTCTCCTTATTCAGTATGCTTACTTAAACAATCACTCCTTTGAGCGTTGAGTAGTAGCATGAGTAAAGGTAAGAAGCGATCCTGAACAGAACTTCACTGTGGGCGTAATAATTATTCAATTCTCCTATTCCCTCCCTCTAAAGACTGTAATCTATATAGTACATCCATGGTGTGAAGCTTAATGGCGTCATCAAATTGAGCATTGACCGAATCTCCCAAGCTTAATCTCAAAAGAGGTGCGACCGCTCTTACTACTGCTCTTGCTTATGCTCATGCTCTTGCTTACACTCTTACTAGCGTAAGCAAATGCTTAGAGAAAGAGTGTGAGCATTAATGCTCATTCTGAATATGCAGTTTGTATTCAACAATGGTCGTGAAGCAAGAGCAAGAGTATGAGCGTTCATTCTGAATATGGGCCTTAGTCCTTCCAGGCACTTGGGAAATGTCCGATATGCCAGCAGTTAATCATGACCTTCGTGATACAGCGAATGACAATAGGTGATATATTCTTGAGGGTACTGTTGGTGATGGTGCCTTCTTACTTTTCAGGTGCTTGATGATGCCAATGGGATTGGCAAGGTAAGATCTTGTTGAGTATGGCCAAGCTTATAAAACTTATCCTTAACTTTACGGGTAATATTAACAAGTCACCCTTTGGCATAGTGAATTGATTCTTCAATGAATCATCACTGAGCTTTGTCATGGTCGCTGTTAGCAAAACCACCATGTTCTGTAAGCAGAGGTGGGGGATCAATGGCTGTGTTGTTCTTAAGGGGCCTGACTGTACTCCAAAGAGAGTTATCCTGGATGGGCAGAGTCTTGATTTTATCATTCCACCTTTTATTCCGTAATTCCATGATTTGCTCACTAACCTTGTGGGGAAGTCTGTTGTACTTGGTCTTGAAATGCTGAAACCTCGTACGCTGCCACAACCTTTTGAAGGTGTTTTTTTCATAGATGAGATGCCTGGTGGTGGGGATAGTTTCATATGGCCACTTGCAATTAACAAGAGAAGCACTGGCATTAGTAGCCATAACAGTGGAGCGAGTGACATTTTTGACATTCTCGTCAATATCACCCAATAAAGAATGCTACTATAGTCTTGAGAAGTTCTCTAAAAAACTTCCATTTCTGATTGTAACGAAGACTTATGCTCAAATTGATATTAATCCCCTCAAAATTAAGTGCAACAGGAAGGTGATCAGAAGTCATTTACTGTAAAGATATTAAAGGGTTTAAAAATCTCCTTGAGGATAGCAATATGTGATTGATCACAATAGTATGTGTCTTCAAGGGGGCCGATGACAGAAGTGTCAACCTGATCTAACATTTACCTGTAAAGCACTAAACCACTTTGGTTAGTGCATCTGGAATTCCAGTGTTTGGCATTTATGAGGCATATCCGGAAAGTAAATACCGTTTTGGCAAAAACAGAAAGAAACATTTTTTCAAAACAAAATTTATTTTTACATGAAAGAGCGTTTCTTAAACTATTTTTCTACATAGTTGCCACCATTGTTCAGACATTCCTAGAAATATGCCGTCAATGAAGACAGCCACTGCAGAACACTGTTTCTTTCAAAACGGCTTTATAAATTTGTGGAAACCCATTGTAAAGCATTCTAATTGTCATCCATCTGTATTCACGAATTTTCTCGTTAACTTTTTCAACCAAATCATCATTGACAACAGAAAGCTTCCTACTCCGTGCTTCATTGTACATTGGTTCATCCATCATTGAACTGCCTAACCCAATTTCTCACCATTCCATCAGTCATTACATTTTCCCCATAAATCTCTACAAGTTGACAATGAATTTCAGCTGGCTTAACATTCTTTGCGTTGAAAAACCGTATTACAGAAAGCATTTCAAAGTCCACGGGCTCAGAAATTGTCTTAAACATTTTCAACGATCACTGACAAATGTAAACGGAACATAATCCTGCTGTAATGGCGTCAGTGCAAAGATATGAACCAGACAGACAAGTGTGCATGCTCGGAACTGCGACACTAGCGTTGCGGTGGCAGTAGAACAAAATGGTACAGTCATCAACAGGAAATAATCCACACTTGAATTTTACTCTAAGTTTTACCGTTTCAATATTAAATTATTTAAATTTTATTTTTAATAATTTAATATTACATTTAGAGTTAACATTATTAAGATTATTAAATTTAAATAATTATAATTAAAAAGCTATTAAAACAATACATTAGCATGAAATGTAATATTAAGTATTAAACTTGTGTGGATTATTTCCTGTTGATGACTGTACTTACTTTACAGGCAAGTCTCGTAAATCATCCGCCATAACAATTGGAGTGGGCCCAGACAATAGATCATCATCCAGGTCATGAGGGTCAAGCTTGTATCCGAGCGGGTTGTACAGGGAAGTAAACTTTATCTCACCAATGTCAACTTCTTTGATAATAATGACAACTACTATGTGGAAAAGGTGTATCTCGCCCTGAAAAAGCTCACCAGCGACCATGAAATGAGAGCAAAGAGCTGAACCTAATGAGGATGAAAGAACGATCTACAAGTGTCTACCTCGACTCTATATGAGTCCTACCTTACAATGCTACCCTGAAGAAATGAAAGAGTGCATATGCAGGGTGTTCTCGAATAACATGTACAAACTTGGGGGGTGATAAAGGGATCAAATCTAAGCAACATTTCCCTCTTTCATTTTTTTTTCTGGGGCATTGTTTTTGGGATAAAAAATATTGGACATCGCGTAGACATAATATGCCACTCAATACATGCTTCTGGAACACGTCAATATCATGGTCAATCATGTAATAAAAAGAACAAAAACACATTGCATACAGTACATGAAATTTCATGTGACTTGTTTTTTTTATGAAATATGCAAATGTTGTACAATAACTGTTCAAATTGACTCCCTCTGGCATGAATGCATGCTTCACAATGTCGCTGCATGGACTGACGTACACGTTCAAAAGTTCCTGGTTCTTAGCAAATCTGGTCTGCAGCTACAACGATTCTGGCTACCAGGTCTATATCTGGTGTCTCGTAAATCAATATCTTTAAGTGTCCCCACAGAAAGAAATCCATGCACTTTAGATCTGGAGACCTTGGTGGCCAAGCAACAGGACCGCCTCTACCAATCTGTCATCAAGCATCTTAAAAGCAGGAAAGCAGCAGGTATCGATTCCATCACTAATAGCACTCTCAAGAACTTACCTCCTAATGTTGTTGCGACTATTACCAGAGCCATGAATAACTGCTGGAGACATGGTTACTTTCCTGTCAAGTGTAAAGAGTCTGTAATCGTTACCATACCGAAGCCTGGTCTAAACCCTGCTCTCCCTGTCAGCTACAGGCCTATAAGATTGTTACCTATGCTATCAAAAGTGTTTGAACGCATCATTCTTAAGAGATTTAACGACTTTTGTGTGGCTAACAATCTTGTTCGTGAAGAGCAATTCGGCTTTCGACCAGGTCACTCCTGCTAACTCCAGATCTGGAGGCTTGTTGCAGATTTAAACACTCCTCTTAACTGCGCTAAATATGGTGGTCTTGTGTTTTTGGATGTCCGAAAAGCTTTTGATCAGGTTTGGCACGAAGGCCTAATACACAAAATGATTACTTGTGGATTTCCGGACGATCTTATTGCCTTGATTAGATCCTTTCTGTCGAACAGGATATTTCGTGTAAAGGTTGGCTGCTCCTTGTCAAACCCGTGTGACGTCAAAGCTGGTGTTCCCCATGGTTCTGTTCTTGGCCCTGCACTCTTCAACTTTTCCATCCATGACTTCCCAACATTTACAAAATGCAAGCTGTATCTGTTCGCTGACGACGCGTCCATCATGACCACTGCTCGCGTTCCCGCTCATGTCATATCTCGATTGCAGAATGCCTTACATAAGTGCGAGAAATGGTTTGCTAAGTGGAGACTGAATCTAAATGTTGACAAATGCAAGGCAATGTTCATTACAAAAAAACTTCGGAAACCCCCAAGTCCTCTCTTCCTTTCTGGTAGAGAGCTCGAATGGGTAAAACATTACAAATACCTCGGAGTGGTGATAGATGCCAAGCTAAATTGAGGCGACCATGTCTCCTACGCCATCAACAAGGCAAAGAAGGCAAAGTTCAGTCTGGTAGCTCTTCTGGGGCGAAACAGCGCGCTTGGATTGGACTGCAAACTATTGCTGTATAGGACGGTAATCCTAACCATCTTGCTTTATGGTATACCCGCATGGGCTACAATATGTAAGTCCAGATGGAAGGACCTCCAAGCTTTCCAAAACGTTAGCTTAAGGACCATTGCTCAACGTGACAGGAGAGTTGTAACAAATACTTCTATTGCCGACAATTTTGAGATACCTCTCATTGGGAATCTCGTCCAGGAATTGATGAAAAAGCTGCTTCTGAAGCTAAAGGACCATCCCAATCCTCTGGTTGCAGGTATTCTTGAGCACCCGCTTACCTTCAGAAGCCTTCTTAGACATCGCAGGCCGCGTCACCTCCTGGACATCAATTTCGACGACATACAAAAGGCGTTATTTCCCGAATATTGGATCTCCTAGCTCCTCGTGTCCCTTGTCCCTCGTCAATCAACAATCAACACTATCGTCCTGATAGGAAAGGACTCCATCTTCTTCTCTGGATGACTTAACTAGGTTTCATCTGGCTTCTCGCCTAGTTTAGTGTACTTCCCGTGGTTACTTTCTGGACGAGTATGGCAGTGAAAGCGTTGCTTTCGGGCCACTCGTTTCGTTTTACCTGCACTGTTCGATTGTCGATTGTCGACAACTTTCATAACTTCAGGATAATTCTCTAATATTCTATTTGCTTTTAGAGAGTTATCCTTTTTTGCTTTGATAAAGGATAGTCTCTATCCGAAATGTCAGCGTTTTATTTTGATTTTGATTAATTATTTTTGTTTATTATATCTTATGTTTTATTTAATTTGTATTTTTAATTAATGACTATTATTTATTGTATTCCAGGGTTCTTGTGTCTCGTCCTTCTCTTAATATATATCCGTTCATTATATTGAAGATCTATTGGATGTTCTTGTAATTTAGTGCCATATGTTATTTGTTTAATGATTTTATTTTGTATCTTAATAATGTCTTTAAACTCTATTCCAAACTTATATAATAATAAGCCATAACGAATACGTGATTCAAATAACGAATTATACATCATTTTTATACATCATGTAAATAGGGCAATAAGGACTGATATGATACATTAGACATATAACAATAACTTCAGAGAGGAAATATGTGAATGCCAATTTAGCTGGGCATCAAAATACATTCCAAGATATTTACTACATTTATTTAAGATATGTGACATCATTTATTTTTGGACACGTGCATGCTGAAGATCTATTACAGTGTAATTCATGAATATAAATTTTTTCTTCAAAGAAATTCACATAATTTTTGTGGGGAATCTTAAATCTCATTAAATGGGATTTCTGAATATTTAAACTTAACATACTACTCCGTATCAACTCAACCACATTCATTAAATTTTGTTGTGTTATCTTAAGTGCCAGCTGTTCGCTTCTGTGCATAGTTAATATGGCTATATCATCTGCGTATACGAGGTCTGTTCAAAAAATACGTAGACTGACGTCATAAAACAAAATATACTTTATTCAGACGTTACACATCTGGGTCCCCTTCAAAATACTCTCCTCCCCGACGCACACACTTATCCCAACGGTGTTTCCACTTTTGGAAACAGTCCTGGAACGCTTCTTTTGTGATGTCCTTCAGCGCCTTCATCGCATTTGCCTTTATGTCGGGAATCGTCTCAAATCTCCTTCCTTTCAAAGGTCTTTTGAGTTTGGGAAACAAGAAGAAGTCACAAGGAGCGAGGTAGGGTGAGTAGGATGGGTGAGGAAGAACAGTGATCGAGTGTTTGGGCAAAAACTCTCGAGTTCTGAGGGCTGAATGGGCTGGAGCGTTGTCCTGATGAAACAGCCAGTCACCTCTCGTTCACATTTCTGGCCTTTTCCACTCGTCAAGTGGCAGTTTTTCCGAGTTTAACACAAAATTTCACAGCAACTCTTTGCTCGTTCAAGTCACTCATTCTAAAAATCCGCCAAACGAAAAAAAACACACTTCACAAACAACCGCGTAGCTAATCAACCAATACTGATATTTGCAATCAAAAAACTGCCTTGTAATTAGCGGATCTGTCAGAAGATGGCGACACCAAGCGATTTTGATTGGGACCAACAGGGCCCGCGCATTTTAAACAGTCTACGTATTTTTTGAACAGACCTCGTAAATAAACTAGGGAATCATCAGTACAACTGGGCAAATCATTCATAAAAACATTAAACATGAAAGGACTTAAAACTGAGCCTTGGGGGATACCGCACTCCATTTTAGTCCTAGATGATATTTTATCCTTAAAATATACTATGTATTCTCTATCACTCAGAATTTTTTTAATAATGTCTAAAAAGCTTCCTCTAATACCGTAATTATGTAGCTTATATGTTAATACTTTATGATCTACCATATCATATGCTTTATTAAGATCTAGAAAGACCAAAGTAGCAAATAATCCTTTGTGAAATGCATAGCTTAGTTTGTCATTCAGATCTAAAAGGAGGGTTTGGGTAGAGATCCCTCTTCTGAAACCATAGAGTTCCTTATGGAATATATTATATTTACTAAAGAAATATTCTACTTTTTCCTTTATCCAGTATTCTAATATTTTCATCAAATATGATGATATTGCAATAGGTCTGTAATTATTTAGGTCCTCCTTATTACCTTTTTATGTATAGGTCTTATTTTGATTCTTTTCATTGCATTGGGAATATTTTTATTTTTTAATATTGCACTATATACACTGAGTTAGCAAAACTCATGGGATAGTTACTTAATATCTGGTCGGGCCACCTCTGGCCCTGTGGAGTGCAGCAATACGACGTGGTAGCGAGTCTGCAAATCCCTGGTACACTTCTGGAGGCAGTTGACACCAGTTATTCTGCAGAGCCGAAGATAGTTGCTGCCCGTTCGTGGGCAGATGATCCAGTGCCCGGAGCCTGACTTCAACAGCATCCCAGATATGCTCGATGGTATTCATGTCAGGGCTCCGGGCTGGCCAGATCAGTCGTTGGACCTCTCCTGCATGCTCCTGGAACCATTAGCGGACGACATTGGAGCGATGTGGTGGAGCATTGTCATCTTGAAAGACTGCTACGTCGTCAGGGTGTTGAAATGTCAAAAACGGGTGCAGATGGTCTCCGATGAGTTGACGATGCCGTGGACCATTCAACGTTTGGTCCAGGATAACCAGAGGGCCCATTCCAAACCAGGAAAATGCACCCCAGACCATCACTGACGCCCCACCACCCTGCACCACCACCTGTTGGCATGCGGGATCCATCGTTTCCTGAGGTCTGCGCCACACACGGTGCCTCCCATCAGCGTGGTACAGTTGATATCGTGACTCATCTGATCATATGACGTTACGCCACTGTTGCAGAGTCCAGCCAAGATGGTTGGTGGCAAATGCACGCCGGAGTGTCCGATGACGCTGGGTAAGCATTGGCACCCGTGTAGGGCGACGGCTGCCAAACCCGAGGGCATGCAGATTCCGACGGATTGTCCACCGAGAGACGTTTCTAGTGCGGGCAGTATTGAACTGGTCTGTGATTTGCTGCACTGTTGGGCTCCTGTCTCTCTGAATCATTCGTCCCAGGTGTCGCCGGTCACGATCATTCAGGGCAGCTGGACGCCCGGTATGGTGCCTGTTGTGGACTGTGATGCCTTCATCCAGCCATTCCCGATACACCCTGGAGACAGTTGAGCGGGGAAAGCCAAATTACTGCACCACTGCCGAAAAGGAACATCCCATGCGTCGGGCACCTACTATCATACCCCGTTTCAAGCTACGAAGTTTTGAATTGACAGTGTTATTTAGTTCTTTGTACTCTTGTAGTAACTCCTTGGGAAAGTTAGAAAGCTTGCATTGTTTCCATAATTTATCTTTCGCTTTAATTAAATCTAACGCTTCTTCCATTATACATGGTTTTTTGCTTTTACTTTTTTTGCGGTTTTTTAATTGTAGCTTTTTCATATATTTCTTTAAAACCATTTACCAATAGGTCGTATATTTCATCACAATTTGTTAGTTCCATAATATTGCTCCAGTTATACTTCTTAATTATACAATTAACCATCCTGTTATTAATGACAGATGTCTCATTAATTACATTCGTCTTATATCCATTGTCATTTACTAATTTTAAAGAACATTCAATTAGGTTATGATCTGCAAATTTTGTATCTAGTATTTTGACATCACATTGCCATTTCAGTATTCTTACTAGAACATGGTCAATAATAGAGTTAGTAACTTTTCCATTATATATCTCAGTTCTTGATGAAGAGTTCACTTTTTGAAGGATTCCATTTTGGGCAGCAATCAACAAGTATTTATCAACGTATTTATTTTTTTGGTTTAATAAGTCTATGTTGATATCTCCTAGAATTACCAAATTTTCTAGTTTCTTTTTTGCTTCAATATATGATTTTAATGAATTTAAAAAAAACATCTATATTCTTATTAGGGGGTCTATATATACAGGCAAATGAACACCCATCTGTCGCGACTCTTCTATTAATTGTTTAAAATCTATATCTATAAAATCCAAATACCACTCATTCACTCATTCATCACGAAATCTCCAGAACTATGAAGCCTTCAAACTTGAAATTTGACAAGTATGTTTCTCTTGGTTTCTAGGTGCTCCCTAAGAAAGGATTTTATTTATTCTTTCTTCCTTTCCATTGTAGATGTTTTTTAAAATTCAATTTACCTGGAGCTCAATGGGATTTTTGCATTCCTTAAAAAATTGTGACGTTTGCTTAGAAATTGTGACGTCGTTGTTTGCTTTTGCGCTTATTCCGCAACAGTAAGGCGTGGTTTCCATATCCCGGAATCACGCCAGAACCGAACGCTAACGGAAAATTTTTATAATGTAACTTCCTTTCCATTTCGTTTTTGATCACCAAAATGTCGATGGAAAGTTTGTCTCTGGTGTTGAAGAAAAATTCCCATTCCGTTTCGCCACAGAAGGCACCATCGTCATGACGTCATCGCGTCAACTTCGCTGCTGTCGGTCTGGCGCTTCGCCGCCATTATTCGAATCGAGTCTGCATTCTCTCCATCTCCCTTGGCGAACTTCGAAGAATATGGCAAAAAATAAAAAGACTATTGAAAAGAAGCTGCTCTGCATTCACCTGGATGAGTTTTGAGAGGAAATAAACTTCATAAATACCAAAAATTTAGTATCAAATTAGAGCTTATTGTTGTAGTACAGCGGTATGTTGCTGGCGTCTTATTTTGCAGGTACGGGTTCGAATCCCGCCCTCGGAAATGTTTGTTTTTTTTCCTCCTAAATTCATCTTAATATGTACGGAAGTTCAGTAATCCATTTTGTAATCATGATCTCAATTTTCCAATTTGCTACTATTATCTATATATATAAAATCCAAACTTTTGCGATTATTCCGTGAAACAGCATCAACAGGAATATAATGGATTGCGTGAAACAGCAATTAACAGGAATTACGATTATATTTCGCGCAGGAATATAATGTATCTTATTTTCTAATAGGGCTTTTCGTGGCGACCAGTAGATAAGGTCCTTGAATTGGCGCATATTAATGAGGTGGGCGTGGCCAGTTAATATTAATATGCACCCCGTTTTCCACCAATCAGCGTGTAGGTTTCGCATCACGTGACCCCCCACCTCCCCCCTACCCCTGCCTGACGTCACAGACGTTCAGCCAATCAGCGTGCAGAAGGCTTGGATGTTGCCCTTTTAATTTGGGCGTTGGTCATTTAATTTGGGCGTTGGCCTTTTAATTTGGGCGTTGGTTATTTAATTTGGGCGTTGGCCTTTTAATTCGGGTGTTGGTCATTTAATTTGGGCGTTGGCCTTTTAATTTGGGCGTTGGCTTTTAATTCGGGTGTTGGCCTGGAATAAAATTAATTTTATAATCCTCTGATATACCCCTGGTGCTGGTGCAGGTGCTAGGCACCAGCACCAGGGTGAGAGATTAGAGGGGTCCTGGTGCTCTCAGCAAAATCCACTTAGATGATTCTGTCTTACAAGTGAACACCAGTCGCTTCGCTTATACACTACCTAAATGAGCAAGCGGCTTCAGTACTGGCGCCTCAGCGGATTACCTAATTGCCTAATTACTAATTCACTATTGTTTCTCGGGTAACCAAATTTTTTCCAAACTCTTTTACAGTTTCTTCTACGACTGCTGTTTCAAGCTGTATTGTTTTGTTTTGTTTTTTTTAATTTTCAACTAATGGATACATTGTTTCAATGGATAGGTGTGCAGTTGTGTAGGGACTAATGCTGTCTGAACTCTCATATAATTGCTTATAAACACAACGAGGTCACACAACCTGATGAAAGAGTCATATTCATTCACTTTTTTAGCTTATTTTAAAGCTGGACTGCAGGAATTTTGTTTTATTTTCATTTTTGCCTCTCTCACTGATTGCCTTTGCTCGTATGAAGGGTTTTTTTTTTTCTTCTCAGGGTTGTACATGGTTTAAATGTTAAATAAAAATACAAATTTCACATTACTCAATGCTACTGAGGCATACTTCACTCTCTCTCTATACAAAATTTGTACAATTTTGGCTCACAGAGGTTGACAAACGCATTGCTTGATTCCTCAATCTCGCGATATTCAGTCGCCCAT